>JABCKG010000400.1:0-10756 GCA_018851835.1 Hypsizygus ulmarius | reverse complement strand
CTCCACACGTAAATGAGGTCGAACATACTTTCTTCGCATGCGAGTACTCTTTCCAAGCCATATATGCCGTCTTCCCTGGGAACTCGTATCACTTGAGACTGCCATCCTCCAATGTTGGCATTGCTCACCTGACATACCGGCCGCCCCGACGTATACAGACCAAGGCAAGTTGTGTTCATTTTTCAAGATCCTCAAACCTTCGAAACTCTTCCTGATGCTATATTCCTCGTGTGCTGTAGACGACTATTAGACACTGTGCAAAGATCGTGTGTACAAGGCATACAGAGAAGACCGTAGACATGATCGCCCGGCCTGACGTCTCCGAGTTCTGAACGAACTACCACTCCAATCCCGGGGCTACTCAACCTTTCAAGATGAACGCAATGTCAGCAATGGTCCTCTTTGATGAATACGTCTACTCACGGTTCTCCGATTTTGAAAGCGGGCTGGAGACATCTATATCAGCAGACTATACTGGTATAGAAAAGCGCGACTTACCATGTATGATTTGGAGTCAGCAGCGCGCATCATTCCCCTCAGATATGGGTCAATGGAAAGTATGAGTGTCTTGACGAGAAATCCGCCATTCAACGGGACATTTTGGATGTCGATCGTCTTTGAGTCGTCGTAGACGACGGTTTTTCCAGGTTCCGGGAAGTCTGCCCTTCGGTCAGTACTCATTACTTGCGCGAGGTTGGAGCAGTAGCTTACCTTTGGGAACAGAGTTAAAGATGACGCGGGCGTTTCTGATAGGTGTCATGGATGAAACTGTTTAAATGGCGTTATTCGCGGTTGAGATATTGGAGGTTGGGGGGGTTTCGCTTTTGGATGTGACGATCTAAATAATGTCGCAGGTCCGCAGCGCAAGCTATGACGCACTTCCAGGACCCAGTTTCTACACACTTCTTTGTTTCTTAAATCTGGCTAATCGGTGTCTCGCCCTCGCCCTAGACTCGAACCAGTACCCCGGACGTTCGCACAATCTGACCGACTGTTCTTCAAATTGTGCGAGCATCGGGGCTGGAGCTTAATAAGTCGATCACATTTCTGAGGCAGGTTTCGCGTGTTATGGAAAGGGTAGGTACGTAGCTGACAAGAAAGTGGCGCGAGAGGTCACCGGTCACGGTCAGAAGCAGATGCATATCCAATTTCGAAATGATGATGGCTCTGTTCCGAGACACCGCAGAACGGGCTGCGGGGCACGCCGATCACTGAATACGACAAGTTACCACCCGCTCGAACCTCCTCGAACTCGAAACCAAAGTGAAATATCCACCGGAAAAAGGTGCTTGATTTATGATGGAAATAGAGTTAGTTATAATGGTATCGCGTCTTCAGGACGTTACTGGCGAAGAAGCCAAGAACTAAACACGTCGCACACTTACAGTGGTTGAAAAGCAAAATCGAAACCGACGTTGTTATCGTCGCATGAGACGAAGTTCGAAGCCAGTTTAGCATGAAAGAGAATTGACTTTCTTCCTGGTAATCTGGTCAGCCGTGCATGGCTGAGACAGAACAATGAATGAACAGGGAGCGCGAGTGGAGCGCGTGGGCCAGTACTTCGAGTCCCTGGGAAAACCCACGTGGATCCATTGATCCGGTCCGAGCATTTGCCGCTCGCGTGGACGCCGCCGCCAACCTTTCTCATAATCCCAACCCTCCGGCCCCAAACACAAACTTTTTCTACACAACTTTTTAAACCTTCCAAAAACCTTTCCAAACTCGCCATCGTTCACTCTCGACGTTGGTTGGTTTCTCCACACGAACACCGCTACAGCTACATACCGTACCATGGCCCCCCGCCGCCGCTGCCCGACGTGTGGATCCCGGCAATGGCACAAAGAGCCTTCGAGCGGGCTTATCGCGTGCAGCGAGGGACACGTGTTGCAGGTACGTCGGACATCCAACACATCCACTCATTCCTTCCCTACATCTCGAGCGCTGACTGACCACCAGCCCTCCTCCTTATCTTGTTGAAATTTGATACAGAACTACCGCAACGAAGCGACAGAGGCGGAGGAGCTGGGACCGCATGCGATGCGGAAGCGGGCACTGAAGAGCAGGAGGAAGAAAAAGGAGGGCGGGAGCAGGGCGAATCCGAAGCGTGCGTCTATAAGATTTCATTGGATTTGTTAGATTACATGGCTGACGATCGTTGGTTGGTTATATAAATGGCTAACAGTGTACCATGGGGCTAGAGGCCGCTATCATTACTTTGAATGCCAACAATTGCTGCTCAGGAAACAAATCGCGGCGTTGACGCGGTTGTGGGGGCTTCCCTCTGAATTCGAGGTACGTGGTACCTCCTCACACGCGGCTTCTAAATTGGATTAATATTGACACTTCCGGTAGATAACATGTAGGGATATATGGGCGTTGCACCTGTCCCTACTGCCTGATCCACCACCTGCGGCGCCGGATCAGTATGAACAGGAACTAAAGAACGGGACAGAGGAAGGTGCTGGGAAAGCCGAGGCTGGAGATGACAAGAGGAAGGAGGCGGAACAGTCGAGCGGTGATGAAGAGAAGGAACAAGAGGAACAAGAAGATCCAGAGCTCGTGGCGCTCCTTCGCGAAAATTCGGAAACGTCATCGTCCTCGTCGTCCTCGTCATCTTCAGAAGAGGACGATGATGATCCAGAAACCAAGGAGCGCAGGAAAGCAAAGGGAAAGCAAAAGCAAAAGGCAAAAGGTCGACACGCTTTTGAAAGCCCCGCGAGCACAATCGCGGTTTTGATAGTCGCCTGCTGGACGATGCGGATCCCCGCTATATGTCGCGACTTTACTCGGTACGTGATCGGATCGTATCGTACATGGCTAAACTGACTCTTTCCATTGAAGACTGATCGAATTGTATGAACTGCCGTATTTGGACCCGGTAGCACGTCAGTTATTGCCGGGAAGCATGGTGGCCCACCTTACAAAACACAATATCCAAGCACTCTCTCCCCATGTTGGTACTTTTACCTCCTAGACTCGCGACGCGAAATTGATGGGCATTCGCAGCATGCGCCGACGACACAGGCTTTGCACGGTCTTGCGTCACGGTTGTCAAAGATGATGTATACTTCGTACGGGATCTTTACACCGGAAGCCAACGCCGGACCTATCCTCTGGAGAGTGGTATCACAAGCCATGGGAGGTACACGTAAGTAAAGTACCTTTTGAACACCGGACGAAGGACCTGTCTCTGAAGGTTTTTTTGTTTTTGGCAGCCGTATTGTATGGGATGACGAAACGGATCGCGCAGGTGCTGTCGCTGCCCCTGACGTTGCATCATACGCTCGCACCGGGGCTTGAGCAAAGGAAGGGATACGATCCGACGAGACATATATACGACAATGTTGCTCCTGAGGTGGGGTTTGCGGCGGCGGTGATCGTGGTGCTGAAGATGGTGTATGGACTGGATGGGCGACCAAGGTGGGGAATGTGTCATACTGGGTGATGTGCGTGTATCTGACGGGATCGAGACAGAGCGCCTCGTGATGCCGAAGATGCCGCATTTGGATTGCCAAGGTTAAACGAATATTTGGAGCATTTGAGAAAGTTGGACACGAAGAACCACGGAATGTTTGATGCTCGCAGGAGTGATGTGTGAGTTGCATGTATAACATGTGGATGGGGCATGTAGTTGAGCTGAACGAGGCAGGTGCATGGGGGATCTGGACGAGGAGATGATGGACGATTACCTCGCGTTCGCCGAACGTGCGTTGATCGGAGAGGGCGAAGGAGGTAAGTTTGCAGGTTTTGAGCATTCAGGAATGGACAGGCTGAATGGACGGGACAGACGGGTTACTGGAGAGGTACTTTCCGTTACGGAGGGAGAACGCGCATGGGAGTGGGGCGCAGAACGGCGATGGATCGTTCTCGAGGCGGCTTAGAGGGACGAGGGTAGACGAGACGTCACAGGTTCGGCCCGGGGCTGGGTATCGGATATACCGGGCGCGTGATGTGGGTGGGACGGTAGCGGGAGAGTACTTGGAGGTGGTGGGACGTGCGGGGCGGTGGAGTGGGGTGGGCATGGAATACCTGGGCGGGGTTGTGGAGACGTACGAGCGACGGGTTGTGCGGTGGTGGGAGGGCGAGCGGCGGCGGGGATCACGAGAGCAGTAGTACGTCAGGTAGCGTGACGATGGCGTCACGGCGTTTATGTCACGTCTTGATGGTCTTGAAAGGTTTTGAATCAGTTGGCCCCTTTCGATGAGAATGCATTTCGTGTAGAGTCCAAGGCAGTCCCTCTCCCTCTCTCCCTCTCTCTTCCGCATCTCCAGCCATGCGTCGATTTGCTTCCGTGTTTGTAGCCAAGCGTGACAAGAACAACGCCGAGAACAACACCACTCCACCCTCAGACACTGCCCAGGGTTCCTCCTCATCCTCTTCCAGCGGATCCGCAAGTTTGTCTCTGCAGACCCCCGAGGATGACCACAACCAAATCCATGTCGTCGTCGACCCTCGGAGCACTAAAAAGACGTGGAAGTCTTGGCTCAAGTCTGCAGCCCGCCCCAAGCAGTCATTAAAACCCTGGCCATTGCCCATTCCCGACTGGTCCGAGCCTCTCATCGACGAGTTTCGCTTCGACCCCTCCGACGATGACGAGTCTGTGACTGCCACCCGCACCTGCCCGCCGGTGTCTGCTTCCCCCGTGCCGCCCCTCACGTCGTTCCGCACGTTGGTCAACAACAGTCTACTTCCACCGCCACCACCGCCATCACCCTTTGCACACCTCTCCGATGCACCGTTTGTCTTTCCCCGCTCCTGTAATCGTCCCCACGCCCTTCCACACACCCACACCCTTGCATCGACCCTCCTCAAAACACGTCTTCGCGCTCGCCTGGACGATCCCACTTCTTTGGACGAGCTCGCCATCGCACCATTGGCCTCGCGGCGAATATCTCCCATTGTCCCTCCAAACCCACCTCCACATCCGTTCAACGCGTCCGCTCCCTCCCCAACGACCCTCATATCTCTCTCAAGCTTCGGTCTCAGGCGATGGATTTCACGTCCCTGCTTCGAAGATCGCTACGACGTCTTTATCCCCTCACAAGACGGAACAATTGCATGTCAACGTGTCGTCGGCACCTCACTCGCAGTAGCTGCCCTCGAGTACTCTGAACTCCTCGATGCCATGGTCGACTTCGATCTCGACATCCCTTCTCTGCCCTCAGCGCCTTTGGTCATGGACATTTCCGACTCTCCGTCAACCCAGCCATCGTGTAAGCCATCTTTTTCATTCGTAGGCCTTGTTGCCCGGTCTGAAACTTGCTTTTAGCGACCGCTCATTCTCGCAACTCGCCATACATCGCAGTCCCGTCTCCACTCCGAAATGGTCACAATCCTCCACCGGCCGCCGCTCCTGTCGTCATTTCCCAGTCCGCACCTGCTACAACTGCCGAACCCCTGGTGAAACGTGGTGTGCGATTTGCCGAGGATGACAAGGATGATGTCATTCCCCTTGGATACACACTTCGAATGAAGAAGAAGCGCGAGGAAAAAGCCAACTTTCTCAGAGCCGAGCATCATCGCCGTGCCATCGACGAGGAGAGGCAAAAGGTTGAGGAGGAGAGACACAAACGCGATGCGGAACGTGCAGAGTGGGAGGCCGAACGCAAGGCTTGGGAAAAGGAGAAAAAGGCCATGGAGGAGGAAAAGAGGCAGCGCAAGTATCAGGAAGAGGTCATTGCTGCTCGTCTCAGGAGAGAGTCGCAGAGAGCTGGGGGCGTCCCTTCACTCACGGCGTCAAATCATAATATCAACGGCCTTATGGGCGGTACGCCAGGGGGCCCATTTCCCACTTCCGCGTCTTCTACAGCTTCGGAACGTAATAAACCATCTTCCGCCCGAAGAGACTCCAGGGCAATCTATGGTGATTACTCGCCCCCTCTCCCTCTCCCGCGGAGGGAGTCTTCTGAGCCTAATTTACCTGCCATCATCAAGACGGGTCCAAATCTTACTACCACGCCCTTGACACGCACCTCGCAGCATGGCTCAGATTCTCCAGAAAGCTCCAGGCCGCCCAGCATCAGAGGCAATTCCTCGACTCAACGCCCGCCATCGATGTATTCATCACATAATCACAGTTCTTCCTCCGAGGATGTGCGTGCGGCGGTGGCGGCGGCTGCCAGCCGAACAAAACGCAGTTCCTTTGCGTCGCAAAACAACTCGAGTGGCAGTCTTTCCGGGGACCGCACGGCATCGTACCCCATGTGGACAGGCAGCAACCAGAGCCTCCACAACATGATCCCGCCTGTGCCCATGATCCCTATGCAGGCCATGATGCCCATGGCCCCGTTTGTCATGATGGATATGCCGCTCCTACCCCCGACGCCACCGTTCATGCTTCATCAGTATCCGCGGCAGCAGCATGGATCGCCTACGGCGTCAGGGTCGCGGGTCAAGTTGCCGGATTCGCGGGAGTCGAGTCGGGAGAGACAAAGTGGGAAGAATGGAGCTGGTGGTGGTGCAGGAGGATCGGGGAGCTCGCACGGGCATGGTGGGAATGGGAGTCGGAATGGACATGGACATCCATCGCGGAGCGCGTCGTTCCCTGATCGACCGGAATACAGGCACACGTCGTCGTCTCCGGTGAGGCAAGGTGGTGGTGGTGGTTCGAGCGGAGAACCGCGACGATCCAGCTTGCCTGTGTCGCCGCCTCAGCAGTCATACCACCACCACCAACAACAACAACAGCAGCGCCCACGACTGCTTTCGCACCACGATCAGCGTCCACAGCCGCCTCCGCACATGCATTCACAACCCCAACCACCCCGGACACCCACGACGACGCGCCCGTTGTCATCGCCGAAGAACCTGAAGCCCCCACCGAGTCCGTGGACGGGGTTGCCGACGCAGGATGGGAAGCTGCCGAATGCGAATGCGGTTGGGCTGCCGAGGCAGGGGTCGCATTCGAGTTTGCGGCCTGGGGCGGGGACGTCTTCGAGGGTGTCGACGTCTGCGAGGCACCATTCGTGATGCATGCGGCTTGTCCGATATCTTTTCTGCTGCATCTTCGTACCCTGCTCCCACCCTCCCCCCTTGGCCTTCGGCCTTTCATCGGTCTAAACACCGATCACATTCCTTTCCCCCCCGCCTCTCCATCGGCTTGAATCTGGAATAATCTCAACATTCTGTGCTGCATATGAATGGCTGTTGGCTGCAATGACCTTTCTTTGATCTATATAGATGCTCGCCATCGTCATTCATCTCCACCTCGTCATCGTCATGTGTGTTCCTCCCCCATCAACTCCATCCATCCATCCATCACCGGGACTTTTTTCTTACTTCCTTAATGACACTATTATATCATCCTCCCCCTCCTCTTCCACCTGTTCTGCTTTTCTTTTTCTTGGTTGTACTCTGTGTACTGGTCATTCGTTTATTTCTTTTTCTTTTTCTTTCTTTGCTATACTTATCCATTGCCCACATTCATGACATTTCACATACACATGCACATGCACACACACACACAACACCGACATTATTCACATTTCTACATTTTGCAATTCATACAACCCGGGCCAAGCTTCATCAATCATTATGTGCCCCATGCCCCCTCTCTCCCCTTGCGCGCGCGCTTCTCCATTCTCCGTTCCCCGTTCCCCACACACTCTCGTTAATCCTTCATTGCCACACCGACCTCTCACGAGAAAACACACACAACCCGAAAGTACGAATATTCAAGGCCCCTTCACGATAATACCATTTCCCACTTAAGCTCTCATTCAACTCCGGACCTTTTTTCTTTTTTTGCGTTGCGCTTACAAGGGGAGGGAAGGGGCTGCTACTTGCTATCTTACCCCCCATTGTTTCTTTTTCTGTCTACTTCGCAATATCTGGACCTCGTTTGAAACACCTCATATCAAGTATCACGTATTAGTTATTTGCCTTCGGGACTCTATTGCAATATCATAAGTATCATTTTGAATTCATTATGTAGATCATTCCAGTCGTGTGTTTGTTTGCTTGCTGAGTGGTTCCCGTTATTGACGTGCTGTTGCTGTTCTTCTGCGCTGGGCCGTTCCGTTGTATTTCTACATTGCGAGAACGATTAGAATAATCACACAAGAAAAAAAACAAGTATTTTTATCCACCGGTGACACAGAGATAGAGATCAGAGCAGGCAATGATATGATATGGGATAACAAGAAATACAGCCGCCATTGACAGAGTGGGCAGACTGACCAAAAAATGCGAAATGCGAAAGCGAAATAAGTATACAGTAATGACGGAGGGGGGAAAAGCAAATTAAAAATGTACAATAGGTAAAGACCAAGATATCCTAGACTGGTGACCATTCCTTCTACGAACAAGGCCGCCATAGAAGACTTTGTTCACAGAAGGAGTGGTGACGAGTCTAGGAGAGCTCGTTTTCCCTACAACAAGCTACAATCGATTCCACGTGGCTTGAAAGAGGAACAAAAAAAAACTCACCGCTGCTCACGTACCACATCACCATCCCTTCACCCTAGTGAGCGCGAGCGTATTCTGCAGGTGGGACCATACATTCCCATAGACAATGGCCTCGTGGTTTACTTTCAGCAGAAACAACTCCACGCGTTCCGCAACATACGTCGCACTTATCTCTTCCTGGAGCATCGTGGCTACCTCCTCGGAGCCGACAATAGACAACACCATATCGGAACAGGCAGGTATGTCAACGCCGCGCAGCCTTTCGCAAAACATCGAAGCGGCGTTCAGGATGGCCTTGCTCTTTTGGTCGACGCGGTCGAGTGCGGCGCTGTGGGCACTTCGGGAGTCCCGAAACTGGCGGGTCTGTTGAAGAAGCTGGCGGGAGACAAAACTGTCTTGTCAGTCGAGAGGAGAATCGGAGTGTTACGCACGTCAGAGGATATATCTTTGGGCAAGGAGGGTTTGGAGGTTTCACGAATTTCGCCTTCTTCAAGTTCGGAGCTCGCGTCCCGACTCAAGTCCTTAAAGTTAGTGGGAGGGTCAAATTCCATTGCTGGGAAGCTCTCAGGTGGCTGGGCGTGCCGCCATGCCTGGGATACGGTAGCAACGTCACGATACTTTCCCAAACGATGCTCTAAAATCTCTATGCGTGTGTTTAAATCCTGGAGGTCTCTGAGCATAACATGAGCTCGAGAAGTCGATGATCCTGCTGGGATTTCCGATGCGACATATTGTTCTTTGACAAGCCGGATGTCTGCCATCCAATTGCGCAGCATGGCGATGTATTCATTGATCTTATCGACTTCAGACAGCACCGCTCTTTTGGTCTCTGGTAGATCTGCCAGTGCTGCGCACTTCTTGTCCAGTTCTGTCTGGGGTTGGAGTCAATGGCAGGCTGGGGTACAGTGTGGCTTGACTACACTCACCTGATATCTCCGACAGACCTCCCAATCTTCTTTTCGCGCCCGACTGCGGAGTTCACGGATCTTCAACTCCAGCGGGACAGCTTCTGCCAATACACTAAAGATTTACCAGAATCGCAGAAGCTTGAATCCGCAAACCATATTCCAACCTGGCTGTACTCACTTAATAATTGTTTTTATGTAGGCTGTGGAACCCGTCGATGGATTAGAATATTCGTTGTCCGCCATGATAATAGGAAACAGATAGCAAGTCACTGTAATATACTTAGAGTCGGTGAAGGAAGAACAGAAAGAACAGAAAGAAAAATTGAACATGAAGCCCAAGTTTGGCAATTAAATTGGCAAATTGGGACGTATTTGATCTTGTTATGTTTCCCGCTGTCGGCCCGCCGCCCGATACTTATTTTAAACTCACAGCTTGGCCTGCTCTCCTCTGGAATGCCACGTTCTGCGAGCATCCGGATACTGATTCCGGTCTCGTGCAAGGGCGAGACACCGAGAGCTAGCCAGAAGAAGGGAGTAAGAAACATTTAAAGGGTCCTGGAAGCGCGCGTCATAGCTTGTCCAGTGTCCCTCAATCAGTACTTATGTAGATCGTCGCCTCCCAAACCAAAGCCCCCCACCTATATCTCAACCGCGAATCACAGCCTTTTACCAGTTTCATGAACGGCACCTCTGAGAAACACGCGCGCCATCTTCAAATATGTTCCCAAAGGTAAGCTGCTATACCAATCTCGCTCGAGCAGTGAGTACCGACCAGCCGACAGAGTACCCAGAACCTGGAAGAACCGTCGGATACGACGATTCGAAAACGATCGACGTCCAGAATGTGCCGTTGAATGGCGGACTACTCGTCAAGAGACTCGTACTTTCCATTGACCCATACCTAAGGGCAAGGATGCGAGGTCCTGACAAATCACAACCCGTGAGTCGCGCAATGATCAATGCCTTCATGGTCCGGTGGAATAGATGTCTCAGCCTGCTTTCAAAATCGGAGAACCGTAAGTCGACGGGCGTACTCATCACAGGAGGACCACTGTTCACAGTGCTCCATCTTGAAAGGCTTGTTAAGCCACGGAATTGGAGTGGTAATTCGTTCAGAACTCGGAGACGTCAAGCCGGGTGATCATGTCTACGGCCTTCTCTGTATGCCTTGCACAGACATTTCTCGTACAGTCTATAATATTCGTCCACAGCACATGAGGAATATAGCATCAGGAAGAGTTTAGAAGGCTTGAGGATCTTAAAAAATGAACACAACTTGCCTTGGTCTCTATACGTCGGGGCGGCCGGTGTCAGGTGAGCAATATCATCAATGGAGAATGGCAGTCATAAGTGATACGAATTTGAAGGGAAGACGGCATATATGGCTTGGAAAGAGTACTCGCATGCGAAGAAAGTATGTTCGACCTCATTTACGTGTGGAG
>JABCKG010000399.1:0-10768 GCA_018851835.1 Hypsizygus ulmarius | reverse complement strand
TATGTTAACCCGAACCGTTAAAATCCCTAACGGCTAACCTCCCCGCGCAAGGCGTAGGAGCCCGGGTATCGTCTCTATCGGTAACGCCGATGTGGCGCATGGACCCGTTTTAGCGATGACACCATTACCCCGGGTAATGGTGAATTGGTGAAAAGTTTCCTTGGCGGCTAGCCAGGGTAACGGACTAACCAATCACAGATCGATCAGTAAGCTTGCTTATAGATTGATAAAGATCTAGCTTATTGATACAGCTTGGTATTGGATTAATCATCTTACCGAGCGTTACTCACCTTGAATGACGAATACAGACCTGAAGAGCTTAAAAGCGAAACTGGTCCTGGTTGTTTACCAAAACAACCCAGTTGTCTGTTTTCGCTACTCTTCGTAGCACTACCTCCTCGCCGCTTCGCGGCTCGTCCTCCCTAAACCCTAACCCTAACCCGGGATGACCAGAACAAGTGACATGAATAAACTATGTATAAGTGGCATAGAATAGGTCACGTGTACGGTAAAAATGTGCAAATCTAGGGTTAAGGTTGGCCAGGTTTCCCCTGCTTTTCGACACCTACGGAGTCCCATAACCCCTCATCTGCAGACGGTTAGACGGATCATGTCTGCATGCTCACCACGAGGAACACGGCGAGGGCTGGCGAGGGATGTCCGTTTCCCACATACATCTCCTTCCGCGTCGGCATCAACATCAGGATAAATATCTAGCCGAGGACGGCACGGAAGTCGATTTTGACCCAATATGTTCGTTATCAATGTCAAGCAAGCGTCATGGGTATTTTTCAAAAGTTTCACTCACCATGGGTGCTTCTGACTCTAGGCAACTCTGTTTGGCTAACAACGCCGTGGCGTGCGGCTGACGGGAGGACTCAAATAACGTATATATCTGACATTGCGATTTGACCTACACTTTGCATTGGATGATACCGTTTCCCGATTCTCCTGGACGACATCGAACGCGCCGTTCACCATTGGTATCTGCTCGCTCTACTTCCGCCATCAAAATCAATTCTCTCCGATCGCAGAATCGAACCTCTCCGTGGTTCAAGCTGTTTAGACATAAGTAATTCTCGTCTTGTCGACAACTGTCAAATCTGCACATATGTCTACATGTCTACATCGTCCTGAATCTCAGTATATTTATCCCAAACTGTCTCAGGATAACCCGGCACCTGAGGAAGGATGAGCGAATCACCACCATCACGCCCACTCACCTTTTCTCACTCACCTTCAAACTTGTATTTGTCTTCTCTCCTGATGGACAGAACACTGAGCAGTGACAGATTCCAGCGGCCGTGCCCATCAAGGCCCCGTGGAGTTCGGCTGATAGAACACTATGTTCTCTTCACCTTGCATTTCGGATGCAGATGTTCATGTCGTGTTGTCATACCGACGTCTTGGAATTCGTCCTGGTCGCATCTGTATTCTGACACCAGCCTGGATCGACCGTCCACAATGTTCAAGATGATCATTCACTGACACTAGCTGACATCCTGGGTTGCGCTCAACAGTCGATGCAGAGGATTGGTCCTTTATTTTCATTCTGTGTGTGATCTATCATCTTTCGCAACGCAACGCGGTCCGAGGTTTTACTTGACAAGCCACATTCAAACCTCCTGAATTGAACGACTCATGCATGTCTCTGGCTTGCACCATCTACTGCCTGTCTTCGTCATCATCTTGGCCGTAGCTACTTCTGGGGCTGAACATACACTGCTCTCTCCTGAATACAACATCTGCACTCGACACTCGGGAATCTTTCAGTCGATGATCGTCTTGAAAGTAAGACCAGCCGCTTGGGCGTGTCTCTTGAAGTGGCAACACCGCGTGTGTCTGTGTCCTCATCGCTCGACGGCTCATGACACGATAAGAAAACTGCATACCTTGCACTTCACCTAATGCTCACCATGCCCATTGATAATGTCGACCCCTCGAAGGCATTCACGTCTCCTGCGCTGCCCCATGACCTCAATGCACTGCAGCTCGGTTCTATCAGCGCTGGAGGTAAATACGCATGACTTCAGAAGCGGCGAACCCACAAGTGCTGTTGTCCCAAAAACGACAAGGGAAAAACATGACGTGGAAACGACATGTACCAACATAATTGACTGCACCCCTTGTGCACCCCATGCACGCGTGCACCGGTTCCCAAAGATCAGTAGCTTCATAAGAGAGTCTTTCTAGCTTTGAGCCTCCATAATCGGTGATTCGCCCGTTTCCCGTCCCCATGCCCTGCGGGCACGAAGTGGTATCAGTTACCGGTAAGCTTCGATCCCAACTCAAACACAGCATGCTGAATGTAAGCGACATATTATAATTGTGAAAGTGAACACTAAAATTTGCATGTAATAGTGAATCTACCTTGTTCTCGATGCAACAATCATGATCGATCCTGCCAACTGGTCCTGTCCAATAAATAACGGTTCCACTTCATCTTAATCACTTCGCCTCCGAATCACAACATCGCATATGTCCTCATCGGGCTTACCAGCACGCGTCCCGCAGGAATGTAAATTCTCAGGTTCGATATCATGGCCGTCTGCGATATACAATGCAGACCCCGCTCAGTGTATTACGAATTTATCGAGGTTCGGGCTAATAAAAGCTTAAGAACAACGCCACCTCGGGTCATCATGAGCCCACTTCCTCCGTTCCGTCCTCCTTATCTTCGCCAAGCAACTCATTCACGCACACAAATCTGCAGGTCAAAACACATATACTAGTTACACGTAACGACAGAACAAGTTAACGGGCGCACAGAAAAACAGAAAAACATCTGGGTGGTATGGCCACTACACTCCTAATGAAAGACAGAGACAACATCCTCATAGGATACATATCAAGGTAGGTGGGGAGGGAGACGGTATGGTAAATAGTACCTGGATAGTTCGTGCTTGGAGATAGGAAGAGTGTGAAAGTACGGTCTGTGGGGATATATGCGCGAGAAGTACGTGCGTCCGGGACGAGGATAGATTGAAAAGAAGACTAAGCAAAAGGGTCGTTCGAGGGTAATGAAAAAATAGTTCAGAAAGTCAAAAGTTCTTCACTAACAACACACAACGGGGACCATATATCCAAGATCGGAAACGCATCCATCTACAAGGCGAACACAGCAGCGCCCGCAACGGCCGACAACAGGACAGCAGCCGCAGCACCGACATTCATGTTCACCTTAAGCGAAGACGCAGCATTGTTGAACGTGGTGGGTGACGGAGCTTCGCTTTCCTGGCCAGTGGGCGTGGGCGTGGGCGTCGCCGAGGGGGTGGTGACGGTCACTCCGAAGCCCGAGGAGGTAGCTTGGGACCTGGAAATGTGCACACATCAGTTGTGGTGCAATATGGGTAGAACGAAGATGCTCACGTGGTAAGCAAGATGCTAGTGCTCGAGCTGCTTGGGACGGACGAGACAGATCCAGAAGCAGACGAGGCTCCTGAGGAGCTGGAAGAGCCACTCGCAGAACTGGAAGAGGAGCTGACAGAGGAAGAGGTATTCTCGCCGATGGCGAATGTGCCAGTCTCCGCATAGACGTTGTTAATGTCGCCTAGTTCGACAAACTGAATGGTGTATCCATCCCTATAATGAAGAGAGAAGGAAATATTTAGATTGAGGGTCATGGAAAGGGAGGATGAGAAAAATAGCGACGTACCCTACAGGGACGACGGGGAGGGTTATGTCGATCTGCTCCTGCGTGGCATCGACGTTGTTTGCAATGGCGAATGCATTATTGAAGGATTCGTTGATGAGCTCGATGGAAAACGTCGACCTGTCGGCCGAAGAAAAAGAAACCACGTCAGCTGGCTGACTGAACGGTCAACAAATAAGTGAAACGCACGGGTCGGTGGACGGGTTATAGGTCCACGTAATAGTCACAGGCGCACTCGTTTGAGGATTCCTGGGGATGTTGATAGTGAGGCCCGCGACCAAAGGAGCGACGAGAGCAAGGAGGCTGTCAAGATGGAAAACAAAAATAAGTTAGAAGGCAAGAATTGGCGCCCAGACACAGTATATCAACACGAACCTAAGCTTGAAGAACATTTTGCTTGACAAGGAAGGGATGAAAGTTAAGAAAAACGACGAGGGGTGCAATTAGTGGGAAAGAGGTCGTCGACGTTACAGACACGGGGCACAATGTCGTTGCAACTGTATTTTTTTATGCGCCAAACATGTGTAATCATTGCAATCACATTATGACATTGATCGAGGAACCCACGCCATATCTCGCTTTCCCACGTCCAACAACCTACCACCTTTGAAGCGAATAAAACGAGCTCGACGAGCTGTGACTGACTGCAGTTAAGTATGGATATGTTGCTCTGCTCGAAATCTTCGTTCCTCTTTAAGAGATAAAACACAGTGGAAAAGTCATCATCTCCATACCACACTGACAGCCACGATGTCAACAATGTCACCAAATGGCAACCAACCTCTTTGACTGTGTCCGTCCTCACGGACACCACGCCCTCCGGCACTCTAGAACCTTCCTCACACCCTACGGCGACGAAAAGGAGTCCGCACGTTAAAGCCAAGAGGCGCTGTCTCTTAAGGCACTATTCCAGTGGATGTAAATGACCTGTGATGTTCCCGGGCGCCGACACCGAAGAAGCAGATATTACCGGTCAACCACCAACCTGCGTATCCGCCCTGTCATCTGGAGTCTGACTAGGATCGAGCTCATGTACTGTATGATGCGAATCATATGCGGACGAAGAAGCGTCATTCCAGCACTGAAGAAAAATCGAAGGGAGCAGCCAGAGACTCGGTACGCAGAGACAACAACCAAATGTCGCAAAAAGCAACGTCCCGACATCACAAGGCCCCGCACCTACATCGCTCTACGGACACCGAGAGCCTGTTCCACATATATCAGCATATTCGTGAAGACCAATTCTCACTGTCCCGTACTTCCAAAGAGCGGGCGCCGGGCTCGTCCAAACCTGATGGGAATGTGACTGTCATCCACGGGACCCGTAAGCAGAAGCGCCGAGGCTGTGGACAAGAGAAGTGCTGTTTTTTACTTGTGACGTGATGAGATGAGTTGGCGACTCATTCATCTACGCGTCCAAATGAATGTCACGTATACGCTGAGGTAGCAACAGAGAGGAAAAGTTGAAACTCACCCTGCCAACGAGACAAGTCGGGGAGAACTAAAGAGGAAGTGAACAGCTCGTCGTAGCGCTCCTCTGCGAGTGGGAACGAGAGTTCTATGGTCGGAACCCGAGGCGGCTTCATTATAAAGTTATATTTCTATTGGTGTCGAGTATGATGGGCAGCGCGACTGGGATACCAGCATTAGAGCGCACTTTAAAACAAAACCCCATAAGCGAACACCCCATTGTGGAATGTGAAATCCTCACCTTGGTGTTTGTGAACATGAAACGGCATCAGAGGACACATAGAAAAAAGAAAGAGAACAAGACTAACATAGGAGAAAGACCACATGGTGCAGACAGGACAAACAAGAAATTCAGGCAGAGGTTTCAAAAATAGCGAGCAGCGAGCGAGCGTTCTCGCATTATATTCCAATATCGAATGGGGGCGGGGTATTACAACGATCCATTAAATCTACAATAAATCAATAAATCTACAACACCGTCATCAGAACGATCAAGTCCCGATAAAACGACACGAGGAAACACACCTCATCGAACGGCCGCGTGTCGCTGAAACAACTGTCCCAGACCTCATTGACGGCTTTCTCAGCCGCCGCGGCGTCTGGGCACGCAGGGTTCGCAGCGACGGAGACAGCTGCTCGGCGGCGGACACATGCCTATGGAAAGGGAAGGAAGGAGAGAAACAATGAATGATAATGATTACGGGGACTTAGGAAGGACGAGGAAGACCCACTTGATGCTGCTTCGAGAACGAAGCGAATCCGCGACGCAGTTCTCGCGTGTACCGACAGTCCCCACTCAGACTGTTGGCCCGAATCTGACATTCACCCACACGAACGACGCGTGAGCACCCCTTTCCAAACTCAAGACAAAACTCAAAAAACACCACACACCTCACTACACGCATGATGCCTCAAGTCGTTCCAATCCACCTTGAACTTGCAATGGTCATACATATGCACAAGCTCATGCACAAGCGTGTGTTCCATGTGCTTCTGACTGAAAAAGTGTCCCGAGCACAACACGACCGCGCCAGGGTCCGGGCTGAACCCACCCGCACGCGTCCAGTCGCACGGCGCGCAAAGCACGTTCTCCGGAGGGACGGGGCAGCCGGAGAGTTTTAGGTGCTGCAGCATGAACACGACTGCTGGGCCTGTAAATAGAGGCAGGGAAGCATAAAGAGGTTAGAGAAAATAGATCAGAAAACATTCGGAAAAGAGGAAACGTGAAACGCACTATAGTTCATGAGGTAGTTCTTCGTGTTTTCGCAGTGTCTCGTCTGGTGGATTCTCAGGTCGGCCATGCGCTCTTCCTCCGTGACGCCGAGGCCTGTGACCAGCATAGCCTTCCTGCGCCATCGTTCGAACGCCGACGTCGGCTGCTGTGGCGATGTCGGTGGAGAGGACGAGGACGAGGAACTTTTTTCGGTGGAGTCGTCCATCGTGAACGGCTCCACTTTAGAAAGTCACAATTTTTTGCGCTCATGTTTCCGCCCCGAAAGTAGATCGACCGATTGTTTCTGCTAGCGTATCAGTACATGTGGAAGCCTGTGTGGATTGCAAGCATCTTCCTTGACCGATATGCCCTTGCCCACACGGTGTACATCGCGAGAAGAAATTATTTTCAAGGCACCCTACGGACATACTGTAGGATGTCGACACGAGGGCTGACGTTTCTTGAAGATACTTAGGAGGGATCTCCTTCTCAATGGGGTTTTTCTGATGTGGGACGAGGCACCACGGATATAGAAGAACCGTATCGGCCTATATCGATGACGATGTATCGACTAGACCAAGAGGTAAACACACCAAAAAAAATCCAATATCGATGTCCCTCCTTCCTACTGCCCAGCCCAGTGCGCACTTGGAATATCCGGCATTCACTGGATTCCCTGCAGGGCGCCGTCTTTGCAATTCTTCCCCGAATTACTTCTTGGAAGTGAGTTGAGTTCCCGCGATGCTTCTCGAAGAGCCAGACAAGATCCAGCCATGGCCTCCTCACAAAGATCAAAGATATTAGAATAGCCAGAAATTTATTGCGCTCTGGCGTTCCCGCGATGCTTCTTGAAGTAGCCAGATGAGATCCATACCATTGCCCTGAAAACAAAGATAAAAAAACAGCGAGATATTTTTCTGCGTTCTGAGCTGTTCCTCGACAGATCACAGATCACGAAGAACTCGACAATCATTCCCAGAAACAGCAAAAATCACGGCATCGCCATTCTTCTTCGTGAGTACTTCGTATTCCAGACCGCTCGCTGGTATGCATATGTACATAGCACATGCGTCGAAACTCAATTAAAAGACCAAGCGTGTTTCCGTCAATACATGTCAGTAGATGTAAGTACATTCACAGTAAATTTGAAAGAATGGTCGCACGACGTCTTTTCTATCTTCTGTTTTCCATTTTCTGTCTTCCATCTTCCATCTTCCATCCTTCATCCTTCCATCTTCCAATTCCATCTTCCACTTCCATCTTCCACTTCCATCTTCCACTTCCGCTTCCACTTCACACTTCACACATCCACTTCACACTTCCATCTTCCAATTTCTATCCTTCTCCCATGTTCCGTATTCCATCCTTTATGTAGCCGACCGCGGCTTTTCCACCGCAGGCTCAAACGCACGTTACAACAGGTTACAACTTCGCAGGGTTCTTCCACACCGGTGCACGTTTCTGTTTCAAAAAAACAACAACATGAAGACGAGAAGAAGAATCAGTTTTCGGCGTGTATTTATTTGGTAAACGGAACGGGTCATGTGCGTCGATAGAGAAAATGAATATGAGTATGAGAAGGAACAACTGACCTCGGTGAACGCCTTCAAACCCTCCTGATAAACATACGCATTACGTATGATATGAAAAAGAGAGAGAAAGTCAGTTATCAACAATCAACACCGTCAAGAGGATCAAAACGCGACAACTCAGTGACGAAGAACGTTAAACGAGCCAACATCAGGTATAAACCCGCCAACTCCGAAACACAAACACAAAAACCCGAAACACCAAACCCACAAACCAACTTACCTTAATATTCAACCCCTTATACACCCTCGTACTCACCCCGCTCCCCGCATGCCGCATCACCACATCCTGATAATCCGAATAGCGCTGCGCAAGCAGCAAACACTCCTTAGTCGACTGCACCGCATCGGGCGAGTTCGTGATGATCTGTGAGGCGGCGGCGAGTGCGGCGGGGAGAACTTGGGCTGCGGGGACTACTTGGTTGACGCTGTTGAAAGAACGGAAGGGGGGGAGGGAGGGGGGAGGGGTTAGTGTTGGACCGGACAGAGAATACAAGAAGAAGAAGAGTCGGGTGTGAAAGATGGATCATTGGTCTACGTAGGCCGAGATCGGTCGGGAATGACTGCAAATTGGGATTGGGATTATGATTCATTATCTCGCCATGGCGAGAGATGAACGAAAAGGACATGGTGAATGGGGAGAGATGAAGGAAGAGGGCATGCTCCATAGGATAGGTTAACGAACCGACTCACAATCCAAAACGCAATTTCGCGTCAGCGGCGTCGATCGTTTTGCCAAGAAGCAACATCTCCGAAGCTAGCTATATTAACGCATACAGCATTAGCTTCAAATTTACAGAATGGACACACAGAGACATTTCAAAGAAAGAAAATACAAGAACAGAACACGGAAAACGCCGTAACGCCAATATGTGGCGTACACCCAAAGATAGGATAGAAGGACATCACAAAACGTACCTGGTGCCCCGCTATCTGAGCTAACCGAGGAATACCTAATAGCAGGGGGGAGATCAAAGACGCTATCAGTTACTTGTGCGGTCTGATGTCAAGTGTAAGATTCAAAAAAAAAAAAAAAAAAAGATTACGAGCGTCGGGTTTCTCCATCATTCCACACCGGCTTGGAGAACCCAAACATATATGCGCAGTAAAGAAAAAGAAATAAAGAGCACAAACGCACCTCCTTGAATAGCCACGACCCCCCGCTTGACTTCCGGGAGCGCGAACTTGGCGCCTTCACTCGCGATAACGAGGTCGCAATTCAGTACAATCTCCATCCCACCGCCATATGCGCCCCCGACGACGGCCGCAATCATTGGCTTGACCGACTGACGCCGCGAAATTGAGCCAAACCCATGCACGTCACCCGCGATCCGTGTCTGCTCGTCCGTCTGATCACGCTGCTGGTTGTCGTTCCATCTACAGGAGTGAATCTGATGGACTGGGATGGAAGAACCAGGAACCCGAGGTAACGGGACGCTGCTATAGGTGCCTTGCGGTATCTTATCTAAATCAGGTCATGATATCGGAGTTGAACACATTCAGTCGACGTTGACGTCTTTCTGGAACAACTCGGATGACAAGAAAACAAAAAAGAAATGCCGATCGATGTTGTTAATGGCTGAAACATGGTGGTGATACAAGATATGACTTCATTCCTCCCCCTCCTCGACTGGGCTGACGTCTCTTACAAACTCGGCGATCCGATACTCCTTTCTTACCCCCTCCCACCCACCAACGTCGCCCGAGAGAAAACTAGTGTACGGCTGCTGTATGTTACGATACGCGGCGGATATCAGCGATTAATAGCGATTTGAACGATGTCGAGAGCATTAGACAGTGACGATGAAGCATGAAGACGGCGGGTATGAATCGCGCAAGCTGAGAGAGATAAAAAAAAAACAGATGAGCATCGCGCGCCACACGTTCCAGTGAACAGATGAAACGTACTGCGCGCAGAAAAAAACTCTACTTGAAAGGGCAGGTGGGCGAGTGGCTGCCGCGCCAGCCACAGTGGCAGCATTGAGGAGAGCTATGGTTGATGCAGGAGCTCGCGTCTCCGTCGTCGCGTTGCATGGTGGGCACCGCCGGAGTCGACGATGGGGAGTGGTCGGAGGCGCACATAGTGGCCGCGACGGTGACAGTGGATGTGGATGCGTGCATCGTAGTGAAGAGATGAGTGAGTTTGTTAAAGAGTAGTTAAGAGGCAGTTGAGTTGGATGAGATGGGTGGATTGGAGGACCCAAGGTCGAAAACCTGGCTGGCTTTTAACGAAAAGGCGGCAGCAGTGGATAATCGGCATCAGGTTCAGGGAAGATCGTCCCGGAGTCCAAGATGGGGATTTGTGGCGTCAGAAAGGGGTCTCGTGCCTTCCGTGCAAAGCCAGCCGTTGATATGACAAAAAAGAAACACAAATTTGCAAACCCAAGCACAACTGAAACTCGTTCATCGCAGGTGAGATTTGCCCAAAAAGAAATAAAGGATCGCTTTCCCGATCAGGGTAACATCAGCTGTAAAACGAGCTAGGCCGCAAAAGGGAACCGAACCTCGTCGTGAGTGCGGACAACAAAGCGAACGGCACTGCCACTGAAAAACATGCCATAATACCGCCAAATCGTAGATCCTGGCTAACCGCTTGCGGTAAATTATCGCGCGTTTTTCTTTCTTTTCTTTTTCTGGTTCCGGGTCCACGGGTCCGTCCCCGGTCACAAGAACAAAAAAGATTGAACACGTTGTACAAGTCAAGTTCTGCCCAGTCTGCGGCCTGTCCCACATACGCCTCCATGGGTTAAAAACAACGACAACAAAATTACAAGAAAACAACACGAGACGCCAAGGCACGGATGAACACCCGTGGACTTGAACGTGGAGGGAATCCGACCCAAA
>JABCKG010000395.1:0-10879 GCA_018851835.1 Hypsizygus ulmarius | reverse complement strand
GAGACGCGTTCGAGACTGGAGCAATATCACGGATGAACGGCTGCAGAGAGACGGAGAGAGATCGACGATGATCGTTGGGATAACATAGGACAGAGGACTTCACGAGAGACGCAATCCACTCACAGTGACGCCGTGGCTGGTTTGGATGTGTTGGACTTGTATCTGTCATGATTGCTTCAATCCTACGGCCCGCAAAGAATGAGAACCAGTGAAATAATTATATTTCATGCATGTATTGAAGTACATGGACTGCACGAAACACGTATTTTACTGTGCCGACTTTGCCTCCGCCATTTCGAACACAACTAGATCGAGTGCAGGGGAAAATACCACCCGGGCCTTGCACCAACAAGTCAAATGAGTGTGCACGCGCATGACGAGACCAGATGAACTAGGACAAAAGCCAGTACTGTTCGTCGACCAGAGACAGTGTGTCGTAAGGACGATTGCTACGCCCTGCAACACACTTACAATCTCTCGTTACCACAGAAGGTATGCGTCACGATGCTCGCTCCACATCACACACGACTCAAAAATGACCATCAGCGTTCACAGCAACACGGCCTCAAGTTAACTAAATTTACCTTACTGCTCGCCGTAGAGCTCAGGAGTGCTAACAGAATCAACGATGTCCCGAGAGGGGCTCAACGGAGAGCAGGGCCCGCTGGTGAGATAGAGGTGAGAGGATCGCCGTACCGTTCACCATGTCAGCCATGATCTCCTACTACACGCACGACTCTATCGTACATCAGAATTCAATCCCGATGATCTAAACTACATGCCTTTGAGTGTTGAGCGAGTGCGAAAACAATTGCGGCTCCGCGTGATACACAAAGCACATGTGTGCCGTACGAAACCAGCGGCGGCAACAACGAGGTCGACACATTAGAGGCGGGAAGGGGCGCATCTTTCCGCTCGCCGGCGGGGGCTGGAAACTGGTAAAAACGGATGCACCAACAGGAGAATCAGTCATCTAACGATGACTCGAGAGGAGATCAAATGATGAGTCCCGCCGACATGCTCAAGGCAAGAGGAATGCAGTACATACCACTAACCGCGTCCCGAGAAGTTCCTACTACACAAACTCTATCTTTTTTACATTAGAATACAATCCCAATGACCTGAGGTGATCTGAGTGACATACCTATACCTTTGACTGTCCAATGCAAAGACAATCGCGGTGCTATGCACCGCTCCGCATGACATAGAATGCCCATATGCTCCATACGAAACCAGCTACTACTCAGGCAGCGGGGGCGGCAACGAGGACGACACATTAGGGGCGCGTGTTGCCGCTCGCCGCGGGGGCCGGAACCTGGTAAATATGGACGACGATCTATGTGTAAGATTTGCAATTAGAATGTGATTTGCTATGTCAAGTTGAAGCAGGAGTACATACCTTTTGACAAGATGTTAACCGCTGTGCTGTCCAATACGGACGAGAACGACTGCGTCGAAAGCCGAACAGGGCGGGCGAAGACGGGTGCTGCTTCCTACGGGGCCCTGAATATGCCGACGGAGATCTGGGTGAATTGACATCAGAATGGGGATAGTATACAGCGAAACGAGAAAGAATACGTACGCTCAGGTTTAGCATGACAATATATTGTTCAGAGACGTTGGCGGCGATGGGTAGGAACTGGAATCAGGTGTTGGTGTCTAGTGAATGACATAAGATGGGAATTGAAGGTAAAACAATTGCGGTGCTGCGCACCGCTCCGCAATAAAAACAAATTTACATTGGTGCATGCAGCGAGTGGACATACGTAGCACCAAAGGCACAGAGAGAGGGGTGCCGCTCGCCGCGGGGCCAGAATGTTGGTGAGATGGGTGGCGATCTGGGTGGAATATCGACGTCAGGATGGGGATGATGTGCAGCATGGATGATCGAGAATATGTACAGTCAAGAGAACGATGCGCACGTTATGAGGTTGCTGTTTGAGAACGTCGGCGGCAGCGGGAAAGAGCTGGAAAGGTGTGTTAGCATCGGGTTGGCCATGGAATGGAAGAAACACGTAACGGACCAGATGCTGGGAATGGAGACGAGCTGCAAGGAAGGACAATATGAGTATGGTGAAAAGAGGCGGCAAAGTGAGAGCTTACACAGATTGAAGTGCGTAGACGTCGAGAGGCATGTGTAGAGAGCGGAGAAGGGAAGATAAGTAAAGGTAGGAGATGGATACCACAGAAAGATTTCGCTCACCTTTTATATAACGACACAGGGTCGATATTTGACGAAAACGGGCATCGGCCGGTAACCGTCGAAAAAAAGAAGGACCTTGAAGAGATGACAAAAGAGCGATCGATTCTGGCCGAGACTGCAAGTGGAGGGAATATGCGAGACGGGATGCCACGCCAATATCGCAGGAAGCTGTGGCGTAGGTTGGTTGGTGCTTGTTTCACGGGGTATGAGAGTGCCGACAGCGCGTTTGCATGCAGCGGGGGCCGAATGACATTGTAGTACTGTAGAGGTTTGTCAGAGTGCACCTTGAGTGAGTCGGATAGGTTGGAGATGCCTGAGTGAACAATAGAAAAGAGAGCAAAGACCATAGCAGAGATATCAGGCAGCAACTCCAGTCAGAAGGAGAGTCCAAAAGCGTCGCATGACAGAAGAATATGACAAGACTGATTTGAGCATGCGGAGCGACCGGGAGTCTGAGGCCGAGCCACAACGCTGGTAACTGTGGCGCAACGTAAGTAAAAGACGCAGGGAATATAGAAAAACTTCTCAGAGGAGGGAACTGTCCGCCGAGTTACGCGTCAAGCGAGATGGTTACGATGCCACGCAAATTTCACAGAATGATGGCATCGATTGGATCGCGTCTGGGACGCATGTGTAGTCAACTTGATGGGTATTGGATGTTGCAGAGATGTTGGATGCGGCGCCGATATGGAAAAAGTCGTATCGAAGGAGATCGTGGCGAGGGCCTTTTTCGATGTGGAGACAGAGGAATATGCATGAGCGCTAGATGAAAAAATGAGCCAGAAAGCGGATGTTCTGAGGGTGAACGATGCTCGAGACCTTCGATCAGCGGGGTAGACGTTGGCGAAAACCTCCAAAATGAAAGGAACGTCATTGCTTACCTAATCTGATCTTTCAACATCTCCGACGTCTCTGAAGACCTTTATTGATCGTCTTGAACTCTTGAAGCAGCTGCAGTTGCCCTCGAAGCCATTCGATAGGTGATTGCTAAGCGTCGTGTTCACTTCTACGTTTGCTGATTGTACGTGGTCATGATGTATTCTCTGCCCCGTTCACCCCCTTCTAGGCTCTTGGACTTTCGGGATCAGGAACACCCCCACCTCTACCGCATCGAAGCACGATCAAGAAATCCCAGACCACGCACTCGCATGTCATGAACACAATGAATGGCCGGCAACTCGTATCACCGTCGATCGAGGAGCCTCTTTCCTGGAACGGTTTGCTCGCGGACGGCAAGGCAACGATAAAGACCCACCATTCATTGCATATCGACTTCCTCGCCTCTCGTAAGTTCTGGTGTGTGTCCTGTCTTGTCGTTGATTGATACTTACATTGCTAGGACCAACAGACTGCCTGAGAATGAAGACGTAGCAGGAGACACGAGAGGCACGATCACCAAGCAACGAAGAGGCTGCGACTTCCCGCCGTGCATCATCGGATGTCTTGCGGTGGTTAGCCTTGATGCGTAGCTGTCAACGCGCGACTGTCGGACTCACCCCTGGGTCCAGGGTTGCGGGCTGACTCGCCACGCTGCAAGGGTAATCGCCGCACCCAGAACAACGAGGACAATACCACGACACACCAGGTCTCCCCGCCACTGTTGGAACAGTCGCAGCATGCACTTAAGGGAGACCTATTCGGGAGGTCCACAGCAAGATGCCGACGTCGCTTTCAGGTGCTTCCCGCTTCTGATGGTAAGTTCTCGTTTTCATGTATGGCTCCCTTTCGTGTCTCGTCTGTCTGCGGAGCATGTCCCGCGGCGGCTTATGTCGTTGTAATTGAATTAATTCGTTCAATAATCTGTTTGAGATGCACGCTCGTAAACTGCTGGTTACATCCTCGAGGAGTGATGCTGATCGCGCACGAGGAATGTCGATACCGCAGAACCTCGTCTTACTTACCTGAGCTGTTCTTTTCAGCAGAAATGTGAAGCAGTAAGGGTACTACGGTCATGACCGTTTTTTGATAACCCAGCACCCGAATACACAATGCCATCAAATAACAGTCCCAGAGTCCAAGACGAGACATGCAAGATCACCAGATGACAGATACGGCTCGATGCTGGATGGTTCGGTTTGAAGGTCGTCGCTTTGACGGACTTACTGACATCTCGCAATCTGAATGTGCGTACCCAAGAGCCATCATGTAGGTACTTATCGTAAATCTTCGTTTCTGTCCTGAACATATCATCGAAATAGAAACGAAGTGCTCGTGAGTATCTATGAACCATGCTTTTACAGCGGGTTGCTTGACGTACCTTTCAAATTAAGAAGTACATTCGTCGTACCTCTGCCGGACGATAACTCACTTGATATTCAATGTTGCTGTGCTTTCTATTCTAATCTCAACGGTAATTATTTAGGATCCATTAGACTGTTGGAAGCTGTGCATACATTGTGTAAGTAACTCTCTGCTGTCCGTCTTGTATTAATATTCTAATGGTTTCTATGCTTTCCAGTGCAAATTTCTCAATACGCCTACATATCGATATCGTCAAACCGCGTGGAGTCAATCGTGAAATTGTACAGATGGCAGTATTAAACAGTTGGTCAGGTACACATCTAACCATGAATATGACTAGTTTTGACTATACAGTGCATTTCTCGACAACAGACTACTCTCGCACAACGATGCATCTTACACGCGTTCAACCGTAGAACACCGCTACCTCAATGCTTGCTAGCGTTACAAACGAAAGTACTCGACACATTGCTGCATGGCACAATGAAAGACTACCAATACAACACACAAATATTCACGGTCTGCTTATGGCTCCGAATACAAGATCTCCTCATGGAACAGCTCACAACACCATGGATAATTTAAAAATCAATTTATTTCATCGAAAAATACAACAGCGGAGTACGGAGGTATGTACATCTACTCATAGAGGCTAGCTTTATGTAGGGATCGGACTTGTACGATACAAGACAGGCTTAACTAAGAGAACACGAGACGAACAGCAGGGAAAAGAAGGGCGTGCACGGGGTGCACAGGCTTCAATGCAACACTGGAGACACAGACAGTGCTGAGCACATTGACCACCAGAACTACTCAGGAATTGTTGCTCGATGTCTAAGTGGTAAGGAATTTCCCCAGGACATATATGTACGCCTGCGAGAGTTAGTAATACATTAAATACTGACGTAGGCATCATGGTCAGCAGACACGTTGAGTAAGCGGCCATTGTGTTGCGGTGCTACGCGCTGCTTACCGACCTGGGAATTCCCTCCGATGTCATAATTACGAGGCGGGAAGACTAAATATTGTTACCGCTCGCTGTTAGGGCCAGCATCTGAAGAAAATAGCCGAGCATCAGTGGATATTTGGCTGTCATTTTGCAGGGGCGCGTACCTTCTCATGACGAGCATATCAATATGTTAGCTACAATGAAGACAATAAGCTGACCAAATTTCTTAAAAGAGGATTGTTACCGCTCGCTGTTAGGGCCAGCATCTGAAGAAAATAGCCGAGCATCAGTGGATATTTGGCTGTCATTTTGCAGGGGCGCGTACCTTCTCATGACGAGCATATCAATATGTTAGCTACAATGAAGACAATAAGCTGACCAAATTTCTTAAAAGAGGATTGTCATATTACGCACCATTCCACACTAATGAAAATGAATACCACATCACGTTGTCAATGATGACATGCTCGCAGTGATAATCGGTGGAGAATGGCTGTGACCTGTGTGTATTGTTGAACATCAGAAGTACAGAGGAAGACTAAATAGCGCATACCTCTTTTGGTCATGGAGAATAGTGTGGGCGGAAAACCTACAACGAGCCCAGTAAACAATATAATCAGCCTGGGTATAGTAACAGCGAGAACTACATGGAAAACCCACCGTTTGCAGCGTGCGGAACATGCGAAACCATGTTAACGAGCAGTCCTGAACATGACAGAGGAGACGATCAGTGAAGGAAGCAGTAAACGAGAGAATAGATAATTGATGCTCGACAATAAGTATGAGCTGTGGACATATGGAGGGATGGTAGTGGGAAAGGCCAGTGGAAAAGCTGATGAAACTCACCACAAACCATGGGAGGTTTTATACTCCTTGAGCGCAGATTTCCGAGCGGGATACGAATTTGCAAAAGCATACGCAAGTGCATCGGAAGAGAAAAAGATGCTAACATTCGTTGTCATGCAGGGCCCCCGTGAAAATTTCAATATTTGTGATGCGGCCTGCGCATTCAAAGCTTCCATTCATCTGTTGCCAATGGGAAAGCCTGGGCAGTGAAAAATACATAGTGGGAAGAGCAACCCTGTGCATCGAAATCATCATAAGTCCAGGCCTGGATGGTGAGTGTGTAATGCCGGTGAAAGTGGTATGAACCGTTGCATGACAAGAGACGAGGGACGGATGGTGCATGAGAGAGATAAGTGTACTAGCAAAAAGAGGCTGAAGTACAGCATCAGCATCAATGAAATATCTGGTTCTAGTGACACCAACATCCAGTAAGTGTTCACTGCAAAGTAAGTATCACAAAGGCTGAAGCATTGAACATGGGCACCGTACATCCATAGCAACACGGAGAGAATTTTGGCAACATTACTCATGCACGGTCGATCGCGTACCTGCTCCACAGCCAATGGGGAATTCGGAATTCAGGTTCGATCGGTGGCGCAATCAAAGAATTCGATACGTACATCCATAGTAACGGTGTCCCCTCGGAATCCATTTACAAGTGAAAAGATGTCAGTTGAGCTTCTACCTTTCCACGAGTTCGCTCCAAGCAGTATGGTATACTCTAGCAGTGGAGCGGGAATGAAGAAAAATGTGTACTAGTTGAGGTACGGTGTTTCACAACTGAATGGAAAGACGTGAGGTTACCGAAATTGCAGATTGATCGGGAAGAATCCCTGCGAGAAGAGGTTACGGCCACGCAACAAACGAGCCGAAAAGACCAGGAAACCCAGGAGACTAATCCTGGCAGCCAAGGTGGCTTTCGCGGCTTCGTTCTCCCGTTACAGGCTGGCCTAGATCAATAGAAAAGCAATAAGTACTGGGAGATGCCAGAAGCAACCTTACCCATATCCCGCCTGGAGGGTATGCCCATCCTATCCTGCATCTCGCCCTACCACGGTCCAATGCGCGCTAGTCGATGAGATGCGTTGTTTGGCACCCGTCTCCACGATCAACTCACGGTGTTTGTTCCAATCTATCTCATCAAACAACCTGTCGTTCAGCATCTCTATTCCCTCCGCTCATTCCCCGACATCGATTTTCAGCAAGCAGAGATAATTTCAGTCACTCAGTACGTGTATTTTGTTGTGTAATTACAGTGCAGATCAGCTAATGACACAATTTTAGTTTACTGGCCTCGAATTCAATGCTGGTACACCAAGAACAGGCATGGATGCTGAATAAAGAACCTAATCACGTATGTCTATTCCGTTACAATCGACTTTGCATGTGCTGATCGTCTTGAGGATCTAGATCCCGCGATAATTGTCTGATCGCTCATTCGTTGATTCTACCCACATGAAGAATCTTTGTCAACTCCCCTAGCCATGGATCCAGGATGGTGCGGGAGCGAGCATCACCACTGATTGCGCAAGGAAGTCCATTGACGAGCGCTGCCTGCAGCGTTGTAGGTATTGAGGCATTCATGGCGAGCACGTCCTGGTCAATGGAAGCTTGCATGGATTTGAGGTACGCATCTCAGTGTCTCTTTTGGTGCGACACTGTATTCTTATGTTTCAACCTTGGCCCCTTGGTCTGATGTAGCTGACGACGTAAGGCCCTGGCCGTGGTACCACTCTCTGCCATATTTGTTGCTGGAGCCACGCCACGGCTGGACATCTGCATGATGCAGGACTATCGTGAACAGGTGCCGCCTCACGCTGGTCAATGGACTGTGCAGGTATGTGTTCTATTTATGACCCTTCATATGAGACTGCACTCTAACGTACCCTGCAGATAGAACGTGTTCCCTGATCCGTGCGCACGCTAGGTGCACTGAACATATGCCGACCTCCACGTTGCTTGCTTGTGTGACGTCGTATGGTGCTCGTTGGGTAGTTTGGGAGGGAGCAGATTGCAGAACGTGTTCCCTGATCCGCGCAGACGCATGTTGCGCTGAACTTTTGTCGATCTCTATGTCGCGTCGTTGTATGTCCTGTTGAAGTGAACTCGTGCATCTCCAGGGCCTATTATTTATTGTAGTAGACGAGCGTGGACATCTTCACAGGTGTTCCAGGTCTCGAAGCATGATTGTCGCATGTCCGTAGAATGCATTATGCCGTCTGCATAGATTAGCTACTATGGATGCCGTACGTCTTCCCGCCGCCCCGAGATTCTGACCTGATATTTGGACGTCCACCAAACAGGTGCCTACGCGATATGACCTTCGACTTGTGTGTAGCATCACGACATGCACCTGCGGTATGTTTATTCTGATTTTATTCAATTTAAACCTCAATGAAACCCTAGAACATTCTGACACCATATTCGGACGTCCGCCGATTGGAGTCACAGCGCATGCGTGGAGTGTAGAAACATGTTCGAGGATGCAACACGTGTCTGCGGAGTGGTGCGTAGCACCACGACATCCTTCTGGTATGTCCCAATTGTATTCTTCAGTAAAGCTAATGGACACTCCAGAATTTCTGACACCGTATTTGGACGTCCGCCGATCGATGTCACGGTGTAGGCCTCTTCGCGCCTTCATCCACCTGCCTCTGTGTGCGGAGTGGTGCGTAGCACCACGACATACCTTTGGTGTGTCCGCATTATTTTATATACTCGATCAGGGCTGATTGATACTCTAGAAGTTCTGACACGATATTTGGACGTCCGCCGATCGGTGTCATGGCGAATGCATCTTGCACGTTGGGTTAAGTTGGGCGGCCTTCGTGTGCGGAGTGGTGCGTAGCACCACGACATGCCTCTGGTGTGTGCAAACTCTTTTATATCCTTTCGTAAAGCTAATTGACACTCCAGGAATTCCGACACCGTATTCGGACGTCCACCGATCGATGTCACGGTGTAGGTGTCTTCGCGCCTCCAGTCACTTGCCTTTGTATGCGGAGTGGTGCGTAGCACCACGACATATCTCTGGTCTGTACACATGTTTCATATTATCTAGTAAAGCTCATCGACACTCCAGGAATTCCGACACCGAATTTGGACGTCCGCCGACCGGTGTCACGGTGCCTGCATCTTTGCACCTTGAGCTATGTTCGGGTGCTCTATATCTGTGCGTAACACCTTGTTATTGTCTTGATGTTTGTACTCATTTGATGTTGCAGATGTTGTTCTGTGGTGGGTGGTGCGTAGCACCACCATCGATGCCTAGCACACAACGATTTCGCACACTTGAACTCCTCGATTTTTGGACATCCCGCGTGCGGTGCATAGCGCCGCCTACATATCACGATCGCCCTCCCACTGTTGGACATTCCACGTCGGCTCGCTGGCTCTCGAACTTTCAAATTCATATTTTGATGTCCGCCGAGCAAGGTCACGGTGCGTGCTTCACATGTAGGTTCTTTATTCTCCCGTTGTTTGATTCGCCACCTTAATGTCCTCCATACAGTGTGGTGCGTACCCAGGGATTTGATATTTACTGATTGGCCACACGGTGAGTTTATTTTGTCCTTGATATGTTTCGTAGCTGATCAATGTCTCGTTGTAGAGATAGTCGAGCCCTGGTATATCTGTAAGTTTCTGTTCTCATTTCTATCTGTTGTCACTGATACTATCTTCACAGCATGCAGACACTAGCACCCGACTCCACCACCCATCGCCACATACTCGATCACCGAATGAAGACATCGACATCACGGGAATGACGCCAGGTGTTCGGTAAGCCTTCGTTTCAATCATTTCCAATCCGTGCATTGACATGTGCCGTTCCTTGTACACAGAGCACTTGCGGCGACCGATGCCGCATCCGAGACGCGCATGTTCCCTCTCTTTTCCCCTCTTTTCCCTCCTCTGTTTCCTCTGTTTCCTCTGTTTCCTCTCTTCCCCTCCTCCGTTTCCTCCGTTCCTCTCTATTCCTCTCTGTTTCCCTTCTCTGTTTCCCTCTCGTCTCGTGTCTCCGTGTCCCGATCTCCGTAGCCGCACATATCCATCACTGTACCCGTAGCCGCATGTCCACCGTAGCACACCGAACGAACGTCGCCGACTGGCCGTTGCCCAAACGACGCAACGGCCGGTCTTTTTTACCCACCGCGAGCTCCCTGCGGGGAGGCGAAGTTACGGTCCTAAGGAGTCCAGTTAGCCGAGAAAAAGTTAAAGTTATAGCATTTTCACCAACAGAACAGTCTTTTTTCAGTCTTTTTTCGGGGTCAAACACTGTTTCATGTCGATGAACACCCCACTTTCGCATCTCTGTTTCCTGCCACAACAGTCTCGTTTATTTCACGTCTATGTACACGGGTGTCTACTACGATCCATTGCACACACAACCCCCGCTCCCTACTCTCCTCCTCTTCTCCTTCGGGAATCACCTCCCCAACACCCGACGACGACACCCCCGAGCTCACACTCGTGTTGCTCGCCACGCTCATCTGCCCATTCGCGCTGCTTCCTGCACCCACGCGTCGGGGACTGGACCACGCAGTAGGCGGAGGCACAGGCATGGACGAGCCAGACATTGTCTTGGCTGTGGATTTGGGTTTCATTTTCGATTTCTTGTGTGTCGAAGAGGAGGGCAGCGA
>JABCKG010000394.1:0-10977 GCA_018851835.1 Hypsizygus ulmarius | reverse complement strand
GGAGCCCGCCAAATGAGACCACTCGACTTCAAAAAATATGGCCTCAACTTCAAAGAAAAGTGCTCAAATTGTGTATATGAAAAATCATTTTTATTGTAGATAGAATCAAATGACACAACAATTAGAGGGGTGTATTTTTTGAGTCGGACCATCGTCGAGAGGTAGATCACGCATCAAATCCGCACTATTACCTACCACTCGCAGTGCTCACTCGACATCCTCCATGTCAGAATCAAATCATCACTGCTACTTATATGAGTCGGATATATGTACAAGCATCAAACATGCCATCAGCATCAACTTCACGTCCAATACATGCAGGTACCAGCCTCACAAGCTTATGATCAGCATCCTCCCCAGTCCACTTGTCAATGATGTAGAACTCCAAAATTTACCCTTCTAATTTTGATGCCATTGTATTCTATGTACTCTAAAAACAGTTTTTTGTGTACTCAATTTGAGCACTTTTTTTGACATGGAGGCCACTTTTTTGTTGGTCAAGGTGTCTCATTTGGTAGACTCTGCCAAAACAACAATGAGATGGCCCAGCGGCCCCTAGGCTCACATAAGCACCTCACATGGAAATGTGTGAGGGGCTTATATCAAGGAAGAGGTTTCACTAGGGCAATGTAAAAATGTAGTCGTTCCCAATTGTAGCCTCAGCATCCTCTTGAATTCACATACTTACCAGATGGAAAATGTTTATATGGTTCCTATCTATCAGTATGTACACTTGTGCCTATGAAAATAGAAGGTACAAGACGTGAAGAGTCAAAGCAAAAGTGGGGGTTGTTTGTAGACTTTGCTTTGAAGGACTACAAAAGTTTGTAGTCTTTTTGGCCTGAGTTGCTGGTATCATTGTGACTGATGTGACAATCGATCATGCTGAAACCAAGCCGAAATCTGAACAGCATGCTTCACCTCAACGATGTCGCGTCAAAACAAGTCAACAGAGGAGAAGTTGGCACAATCAATATCCCCAATTAAAGACGTTGGATTTCAGTCAGCAAACCACTTTGTACAGGCATACTATGATTCTGAGCATGCTGTCCAAAGTTTACGCTTCCAGGATGGAAAATCTTACAGACCTGCAAAGCTTTTAGATTCTTGGACCCAAAATGTACCCTCAGGCTCTAAGAACGAACTCAACCTAGCTATAACATGTAAGGCTGCTAAAATCATGGTCAACGAGTCCACGAAAGCCTACCATGACAATACACTCTGGCTCTCCTCTTCAGGCCTCGACATACCTTACCTCACAACAGAATTTGGCATTAAAAAAATACAACAGACATATATCACCCTCCTCCCTTGCTTATCTCTTCTTCTGAACTCCCTCCTTATGGCTGAGAATGACTACGAGCACTAGAACCAGACTGAGAAGGATGAAAAAGAAGATATGGCTGCAAAGGTATGTGCCATGCAATATGTTCCTGCAGATTGATCTCACCATGGAAAATAGATAATTGTCATCATTATAAGCATATTGCTTTTCTTTAGAAACTGTGCCACAAATGCATTTCAACTTGTTATGGGTGTGTTTCTTGCCAGCTCAGGTGCAAGCCGATGGATTATTGACACCTTCAATCACATGGGACTTTCGGTCAGCTATTTGTAAGTTCTTTATTATCTAACTATATTTAGCCCCTGAAACAGAATGATAGAACAGTTCAAAGGGCCTTGAAAACATTGTCAGAGAATGCCAAGTTACAGGCGCAAAATTTTGTCAGGAAGTCCGAGCACTTTTGGGAAGTTGTGTATGACAATATTTACACTGAGAACGGCCTCCCAACGGCTTAATTCCACTATCCAGCAGCTTAACGCAACAACACTTGCAGTGTTCTCATTGCCTATATGCTTTACCCACAGCACGTATGGCAGTGCACTTTCTATTCTGGAGCGAAGGAAATTAGCTGGAGAATGGCGTAAGCTGAAGTTGGATGATCTTCAGCCTATGGAATCAAAGCAGGAGCATGTTGCCACTGCCTTCAAGCATGCAATTCATACGATCTTACTCAGCCACATGCCAGGATAGATGCACTGCCGACGAAAGACAAAGGCTCTGCTCAAATACACTCAGTCACTCAAGCCGTGGATTCATCAACTGGAACATGAAAAAACAAGCTTCTTTCCCCTTCCTGCATTGAACGAAGAAGAGACATCTGTGGGAGGCACAATTCGCATTGTAGACAAGATTTTCATGGTCCTCCTCAGCCTGGCACAGGAGGTGGTTGAGGTAGAGCTTCAACTTCTTGTTGGGGACTGGTTATATATTTGGAACCTCCGCCTCATGAGGGATGAGCATGAAGATGAGTTCACAAGCTTTCTATGGTTTGACTGGGTCCAAGAGGTTGCCATGCCATTTCATTTTCAACTGAATGCCATGTATTCTCTGTTTTGAACACATCTTGGTCTTTCCGACCACGAAAACCCAAGTTCTCTAGAATATTACTGCAGCCTACTTCGCCATTCGAAGCTCAATCTCAAGAAACCTGAGTACAATAAGGCCAAAGAACTCATGATGCATTTCTTGATAGCCCAGATATTAGACTGTACAAGGTGAGTCAGAAGTGTCATTTCAATATTTTGCTGGAGCTTACTGTGTCATAGGCTTGTCCTGAAAAAGGACTCTATAAATGACCTCAAGGACTGGTTACCTAACTGCAACAAGTTTGAGAATGTGGTCGGACTGATTTTTACAAGATACACAACAACATCTGCTGCCCACGATGCCCTAGAAGTGGGTGATGAGCTTCCTGCTCACTCGATCTTCTTCATGCGAGATGCTCTTTTCTTCTGGAAATTTTGTGATGCTGTTCGTGATGCAGATGTTGGCCGGATGTGGGTTGTTTATGACTTCTGGGTCTTCATGTTCTGTGGAGCTGGCTGTCATAATTATGTCTAGAAATGAAGGCTCAATTTGAGTATGAGTTCCCGCCGTTGTTATGGGAACTGGTCGAACAAACATGGCTGGTTAATCAGTGGGAAAAGAAGAGACAATCTATTCCGACTGATCTCTACCTTGAGCACAATAATGGATTTACCAAGATGCACTCAATTGTATGTTTTTGGCAGCACTATTTTTGATCAATGCTCCACAGAACATGTTTGCAGCGATGAGCAGCTGCACATCTATTGAACATGTTCAAACCAAATCATTGGCATGTGTTGAGGTTCTGTGAAGTCTCTCACATGAAGTTTCAACATGGTTCAGTGTTCGAGATTATCACTGTGGCTGCAAGGAGATTAGCATCAATGGAGATATTGCGGCATTGTGCCTCGATCTCTCAACGCACAAGGTCCACACTCAGACAAAGGACCATGGTATTCTTGGCTTATCTGGCACAAAGGCAATAAAGAGAAATAAAAAAGGCGGAAAGAAGGCACCACACATCGTTCATGATGTCTTGCAGGATGGGATGCAAATGCTTACAGAGAAGAGTATGTATGAGCACTGGTTGAGGCAGACGGGATCTGGTGGCACAGATATTCATGGCAAAGACATGATTGAGGCTGGAGGAACAGAAGAAACTGGTATTGATCCAGCATTTATTGATCCTAATGGACAACTCAATGTAGATACTGCCCAAGATGCCGAGTTCCCAGAGTGCCCCTTCTCAGATTTGGGGATCAGTAGCGAAGACAGTGACAATTAAACCAATACATACTAATGATGATAATTGGGAATTGACCAGGTGAAGGAGGTAGATGTTGATGATGAGTTTGAGTCCACAATGAAAGGATTCACAGTGAATGTAGCCGAGGTGAGCGAGGAAGAGGAGCCAATGAAAGGATCAATATCTGGCATAGTTACTGTATTCCAGATAGTATGGGCACATTTAGTTCTTCTTTCTTCTGCCTCCTGCTTGTCTCACTCCATTCTCGAAGCACGAAAGTCTTTAAGAATGGTGATCAATGAATGCATCTTTGATAGATCTGACATCCACTTCACGATTCCATTAACCAGTGCATCATCAATCTCATCGCAATTCAGCATGATGTGAGCCTTGTCGATGAGGTGGCCAATGTTCTCGTTTGTCATCACCTATTTCCGGGAAAAAAATGGGTTCTTTGGTTTTATGAGCGCCCAATATACGTCGTGCCAAGAAGTCAGAGCATGTCATAGGATTTTACGTTCTGGTTTGGAGCATCGAAGAGGTGCAGCAGGAGGGACTTGTAGAGCTGATAGACTTGGGGTTGCATCAAGTGTCGTCTCTCTAGAAAGAGTCCTCATGTGGTGTTGGATGAGTGCTCGTTCATTGTCTGTAAGGAGACCAATTGCCTTCTCAGGATCAGTTTGGCAACACTTCGTGCTGCAGCCACATGCACTGCCAGTTGCAATTTTCTGCTCAGCTACCACCCACGTTACCTGGACCTCATCATCATTATTGTCGGCATTGTTGTTGTCATCATCTTCATCAGCTGACTCATCATCGTCACTCTCGTACCACGGAAACCCTAAGAGTTGTGGTTTTGGACAAAAATGGCCACATGCATATTTGTGCATGCAGAAATCAGACTGGGAGCAGTTGATATATTCTCAGAATGCTGAATCCATGGTACGCCATCGCTCCTCCTCTGTCAATGCCTTTTTAGTTGTCTGTTGTCCCTCCTCCAGTTGGTTCAGTGGGTTGAAAGTCCAAGGCTCAACAATCCAAATCATCTTGGCTTGAATGTTCTGATCATGACCACCATGACCACCCTTCTGAAAGGCATCATTGAAGTTATCATTACCAAAGATGATGACTCGGGTGACATCCGGAATATCAAGACCCAAGCCAAGGGCAATCGTGGCAAAGAGAAAACAAGTCTTGTTGTTGTGGAACAAGTCCATGACTTTGTCTTTGAAGTCTTCAGAGGCCGTCACCGTGAACATGTATATCTATCATCTGAACTCTGGTGGAACGAGACTTCAACATATCTTGAGTGCATAACACGTAAGTTGACATATTTTGAAGTAAAAGATTGTTTTCTCAAAGTCTTCTGCATGTTGAGATGCCTGGGGAATAAACACAAAGAGGTTGGCCATCGAGGATGCCGAGTATTCTATTGGCCGAACCCATTGTGTCAGGTTAGGACAATCCGATCCTAAGTCAATCCTCCAAAAGTGCCGTGCACTGCCCATGCCGAGGGCTGTGTATATAACTTTGAATGTTCTGGTTGAGCAGGTTGCAGTGAGTGCCATCCATGGTATTTCAGACCCTGCAATGATCTTGAGTGTATTTAGCTCACCGTAGTCCTTGCAGAAGTCAGCCTTCCACATCTCGATAACATGAGCCTCGTCAACAACCATTGCAATGATCATCTTCTGGAACTTTTCATGTCAGAAAAGTTTTTTGAACCGTGCGTTGTGAAGGAGGCATTCTGGAGATGCATAGCAGATGCAGAAAACTCTCTGCCTGAGCTGAGTGAAGATCAAATCATCGTGATTGTCCTCATTGATCACAACTGTGGACATCTTTAACTCTCTACCCTTATAGATGAATGGAGCCCCTCTTTCGTTGAATCTCACAATCTGGTATGGTTGTTAGAAATGTCTTTTCTGGACTATGATGTGATGTGCTCACCTGATCCTTCTGTAGAGACTTCAATGGGCATATAACAATAACCACACCTTTACACTCAGCAAGCTCAGTGGCAATTCCCAGCAACACGAATGCCAATGACTTCCCAGAACCCGTTCCCACAATACCAAATGTATCAAAGCCTTCGGCGGCTTTCTCAAAAATGCCAAGCTGCCAGGGTTTTGGTGTGCAGCTATATAATCCTTGCAACATGCTAACAATGTCTTCAATAGATACACACTTTCCAATCTGTGGCCACTTGCACAGTTGGGGATCATTCTGTGGAGTAGCAGACAACGGTGGTTTTTGATGGTGCAGCATACCAAAAGGTGAGTTGCTGGGATTTGGAATATCACTCAGAGGAGTGCGTGATGGAGTTAAAGGAGGTTGAACATTGCTGAGGGGTGTATGCAAGCTACTGGCACTGCCATTTTCATTCATGAGCGAACACATCGAGCGTCGCATGCAGCATGTGCCCTTGCATGCCGTGTATCTCAGTCGGAACTTTGTCGAGATCAAAAACTCAAAAACTCATCAATATTAGCTGTGTCATGTCACACTCAAAGCCCAGTAACTAAATGTTCCTGAAATCAAAATCTGATTTTTACATTGCCCTATCAATCCATCAACCTTGGTACAAGACCGTCCACACGTGGACATTCTTGGTATGAGACTACAGTGGCCCCAGCCAGATTTGCATCTGAATCCATGAGTTGTCATGTAATGTGAAGCCAGATGGAGATGAGCCTAGTGCTACTGTTTCCCTGCATATTTGATTCTCCAAAATTTGAATATAATCTGCCCACATATGTGACTTCAGCCAATCACAGAACTTCCTGACCCCTGTTGTCAAATGTTGTAGAACATCCTTGAAGGTACTTGTACATCCGCATTAGGGTTCGAAGGTTTGATCGAAAGCTTCGAACCCACTTGAAGGTTCGAGTCTAATGTTCGAACCATCTCGAATGTCAGTAAAGTATTTGAACGCTTACTACTTGCACTTGAAGCTTGTAGAACATTCTAGTTATATTTTGTAGTAGTATATAAGGACTCTCTGAGTCCATGCTTATTAAGAAGAATTTATATTCTGTACTATCACCAACTGCGCATATCTGCTCAACAGGTTATGGGCCCCAGCCTATAATACTATAAACAATACACTAGCTTTATATCTTGATGCACCCTCTATATCTTACTTGATGAAATGTCGGAAGAACATACTTCAGGATCGTACCACATAGAATTGCTGAAGGCCATGAACTGGATGCCGTGGAAGCAACAGATGCTCGCTGTCTTGCGTGACCTTGGACTGGAGAAGTATATTGCAAAGGATGCAAAGCCTCCAGGATTGGCTGCAGAAACACCAACCCCAGAAGAACTCGAGGCTCAGAAGAAATGGGCAGAGGGTGATGCAAAGACTCAAATACGAATCGAACTCGCAGTCAGAGATTTGAAGATGGTCCATCTCAGCGGTGTGGAAACTGCGAAAGAGATGTGGGACCAACTCTCAATGGTGAAGGAGTTGAAGGGCCATTTAGGTGTCCTGGCAACATGACGCGCATTGTACCGGATGCAGGCCGACGATTCTGATGAGTTCGACATGGTCAAACACATTTTGAAGCTTCGAAAGCTTTAGGAGGAGTTACATCTGATGGACAACAAAGTCTCAGATGAAGACTTCATAATGATATTGATCACGTCCTTACCAGAGAGTTGGGACATGTACACCTCTGCGTACTTGGGATCGAGCAGGAATAAGCCCATGCTTCGATCACACAAATTGATCACAATCCTATATAAGGAGGACTGACGATGCAAAGGACAGAGCAGCGAAGCTACGAGCACCATGCTCCAAGTGAGAGGGCAGCCACACAGAGGCACCCGACCTTCGAAATCGAATGAGAACTCTGAGAAGGAGTGCTACAATTGCCACAAGAAGGGGCATATGGCCCGGGACTGTTGTGTTGTGGAATCACCTGGAATGTACTCGTACATTCCACCTATTTCTTATCTTCTTTGAAGTTCTATCTCATGGACATTCTACTTACATCTCGTAGTTTGTAGAATATTCCAGATATATTTTCCATGTAGTATATAAAGACCTTCGAGGTCCAATATGTAATACAAGTTACAAGTTATATTATCTATCTACCACTGCACATCTCAACAGGTTATGGGCCCCGGCCTATAATCACTGAACTCGAAACTTACCTCCAGTGACACTCGACAATCTAATCTCTAATCTAATCTCCCTCATCTTATCATGTTGGACAAATCGACGTACACTTTGGGCTCGTACTGGATGGAAATGCTGAAGGCCATGAATTGGATGCCATGGAAGCGAAGGATGCTTGCCGTGCTCCGTGACCTTGGACTGGAAGAATATATTGGGAAGGATTCTGCACTTCCAGGATCAGCCGACCCGGCAAAACTGACCGCGGAGGAATTGGCGGCGCAGAAGAAATGGCGTGATGGCGACGCAAAAGCATGCACGTTCATCGAGCTCGCAATCAGCGACTCGGAGATGGTCTATATAAGCAGAGCAGAGACAGCCCGTGAGATGTGGGACCAGTTGGCGACCGTGAAAGAGTCGAAGGGCCGTCTGGGCATCCTGGCGACGCGGCGCGCATTATACCAGATGCAAGCCGACAAGCATGACTTTGATATGGTCGAGCATATTTCGAAGCTTCATAAGCTCCAGGAGGAGCTGCACCTGATGGACAACAAAGTGTCAGATGAAGATTTTGTAATGATTTTAATCACTTCCTTACCGGAGAACTGGGACACGTACACGTCCACATACCTAGGATCGAGCAGGAATAAACTGACGCTCAGATCACACGAGCTCATCGCCATTCTGTACGAGGAGAATCGTTGATGGAAGGGACAGAGCAGCGAACAGACTGGCACCATGCTGCAGGTGAAAGGATACAACAACCATGGTAACTGCGATAAATCCGAGATCAAATGCTATAATTGTCACAAGAAGGGCCACACAAAGGCCGAGTGCTGGTCAAAGAATGGTGGACGTGAGGAACAGGGTCCTTGAAGTGGCAGGAAAGGGAGGAAAGGTGACCACAGGTCGAACCAGGCAGCAGACGACATTAACTGACTGCTCAGCGATGTCTCGTACACGGTGAACGAGGTCCCCAATGACTTCTCGAAGTACGACTGGCTCCTGGATTCAGGAACGACCTCCCATATCTGTACAGCTCATGAAGCGTTTACCGATTACTGACCGATCAGTGATGTCATGGTGAAAGGAGTGGGGAAAGGACCTGCCGAGGTACTGGGATGAGGAACAGTAGCCGTACGATTTGCTGTGAAGGGTAACTATCATCGACACATGCTGTGGAACATGCTACATATACCGGATGCCCCAAATTGTCTCCTGTCAATCAGCCGTCTTGATGATATTGGTGGACATGTCGAATTCCGTGATGGCGTCTGCACGCTACTCAACGAGAAGAATCAGATAATTGGAATGGGAAGAAAAGCGAACAGACTTTACCTTCTAGATGCCCGAGCTGAGCTCCCTGGACGTGCACGCACAAATCTCACCATACCGGCACTTTCTTGGGACCAGTGGCACCGCCGCTATGGTCACTTATCGATCAGCGCATTAGAAAGACTCAAGAAGGATGGGATGGTAACGGGACTTACCATTGATGAGTCCTCCATCCCCTCGAGGACCTGCGAACCATGTGTACAGGCAAAGCAGGCCCACAAGCCGTTTCCCAAAGAGGCAGAACACCGTGCAACGAAAGCCGGTGAGCAAATCATATGCGATGTGTGGGGACCTGCATGAGTACAGTCCATCAGAGGCTGGAGCTATTACATCTCATTTTTGGATGACGGAAAGCGACTAGCAGTGGTATTGTTCCTGAAGAAGAAAAGCGGCATGACAGAGCAAATTAAGCAGTATGAAGAGAAAATAGAGAAGGAGCAAGGGCACCCACCAACATACATGCGATTCGACAATGGGAAGGAACTCGTGAATGACGAGATTCGGAGGTGGGCCACGTCGAAGGGAATTATAATTGAAACCACAGCGCCGTACTCACCATCCCAAAATGGAATCGCAGAACGATTCAACCGTACCCTTCTAGAACTGGCAAGAGCCATGCTCATTGCCAAAGGACTCCCCACATTTCTCTGGGATGAAGCTGTCATGTATGCTGTGTACCTTCGAAACCACGCGCTGACCAGAGCACTTGAAGGTATGACGCCTCTTGAGGCATGGAAGGGTGAAAAACCCGATGTCTCCCACTTGCGCGAATTCGGATGTGATGTTTGGATCCTAGATGAGAACAAAAACCGGTCAAAACTTTCACCAAAGTTGAAGAAAATGATTTTTACCGGGTTTGAAGATGGACCAAAAGCTATCCGCTACTACGACGCCGCAACACGGAAGATAAAAGTATCTCGAAACTTTGTCTTCAATGAAAACAACGAACCGACTCTCGAGATAGAGGTGAACGTACCTGGTTTGCCTGCCGAGGGGGAGCCGGCACCTAGCATCGACAGCCAAACCTCTGAAAATGTGTCCACATCCCAAGATCCTACCCCACAAACTTTTTCTGATGAATCAGCATCCAAGGAACAGTCAGATCCCATTTCTACACCTCCAGACGAGCCGTGAAAATTGTGCGCGAGGCCGAGCGACACCGATTACTGAAAGTTGAACAACCCGGCAGCGCGTCCAGCTCGACGTGTTATGCCAATGACTCTGCCTGTTGTAAATCGCCCCACAAAATTGTCAGCCGCAAAATCAAAGGAGAAAAATGTCACGCACCTTGCATTTGAAGGACCTGAATCCCCCTTTGAAGAATTTGTCTGGGAGGCACTCGGAGAATCGTACCATGTGAGGGCGAACTTGGACGGAAATCCTGAGACAGTAGATGATGCTCTTGGAAGTGACGAGGCAGAGCAATGGCAAGCAGCGATGGACGAGGAGATGGCAAGACTTCGGGAAATGGGGACATGGGAACTTGCTGACCTGCCAGAGGGACGAAAACCTATCGGGAACAAATGGGTCTTCGTTAGGAAAAAGGACGAAAACGGATGCACCGTGCGCTGGAAGGCGCGCCTCGTGGCACAAGGCTTCTCTCAGAAGCCTGGGACTGATTACAGTAACAACGGCACCTTTGCCCCGGTGATGCAGTTTGACAGCCTAAGAACCATGTTCGGATTAGCTGCCATACATGGCTGGGACATGCGACAGATGGATGTAAAGAGCGCTTACCTCAACGGACATCTTGAGGAAGAGCTGTATATGGTACAGCCCACCGGGTATGAAGATGGAACAGATCAAGTTTGCTTGCTGAAGCGCTCGCTGTATGGGCTCAAGCAGGCTGGAAATGTCTGGAACAAGGAGTGGAATAAGGCCATGGAGGAATTGGGATTCACCAGA
>JABCKG010000391.1:0-11064 GCA_018851835.1 Hypsizygus ulmarius | reverse complement strand
GAAAAACAGCCAAGGAAATAAAGAATTTACCCGGCTTCCTCTAGAATGCTCGGAAATCCAACCCCTACAGTAATCATGGATAATTTTTAATCTGTTCTGTGACGCAAGTAATATCGAAACACACCAGCATTGTTCACCAACACGTCAATCTGGCCCCATATCCGGGCTGCCTTATCCACTTTACCTTTCAGCGCAGCCTCTCCCTCAGTGACATCGAGTTGCACTGTCCGCAATTTGTCTCGGGCACTGGGATCGAGGTTATCCGCGAGATCTTGGACTTTCTCGAGCGATCTGGCTGTCGCGATTACTCGATCGCCGCGTCCGAGTGCGGATATGGCGAGGCGGCGACCGAAGCCAGAGGACGTTCCTAATGCAAGAAAGTCATAGAGCGGATTCAAGTTATCAGCGATCATGTCACGAGTCGCCCTGAGTATCTTAAAATCCACTGACCTGTGATTAACCAGACCCTGGAAACCATATGAGAAGGAAATACGAATCGAAGACTAGGAAGAAGTGCCACGGGATGGAAGTCAGTAATTTAGATGAAGAGCGCGCGCCACCAGGGTCCGGGATCATAGGTCTTTCCGGAAAACCGCTCCAACACCCGGAACCGGCCTGAAGTATCATTGTCAAGAGCCGCAAGAGCCTGAGTCAAAGGTGGACGATCGGTAGAGGCTGGCATGTGACCGATGGCATGTGCGTCTCGCGTGGTTCTCGGCGCTCGCATTGCAATTTGCAGTTGGCAATGTCGGTTGCGCACTCCCAAAGGGCAAGCATGAGTCACACCCAAGACTCAAGGAAGTCAGCCATATATACGTGAATTCCCGCAATTCGAGGGTGTACTCTATATATTTAAAGAATAGGCTCACTTGGTACTCCCAACGATATTGGCTTAGCATGTGGAATCCCTTGAAACCACCACCCGCACCGCCTGCCTTCGGTGCAGGAAAGGTTCTGCCTGAATTAGAAGCATCGTATGTCTGGTGTAGAAGACGCTCTTGATAATTTCTAATATGTAACCGCCAGGTACCTCTCGCGGCTTGTGTTTCGATGGATTAGTCCCTTTCTCGACGTAGGGTTTTCACGACCGTTGGAGAAAGATGGTGAGCGTCGACATGCTGCATATATATCAGTCATGTCTGATTTCGAAACCAGATCTTTGGGAGCTCCCCAAAAACAAATTAACGGGCAGGATAACTGACGATGTTGAGTTTAACTTTTTCTCTCGATGTCCCCCAGAGAAACGGCCGTGGGCGCTACGCGATAAATTCCGTGATCCTTCGGCATCTGCATCGACCGTGGCCGACACAGATGATGAGGAAAAAGAAGACTCCGAAGCTGCCGATTCTGAGGAGGGCAAATCACCGTCCCGTCAACCATGGTCACGGCAGCACCGAACGAAACAACGACAGTTACCCGTGTATGATGCGTCCTTATTCAAAGCGTTGCACAAGACGTTCTTTTACCGCATATGGGCCAGTGGTGCTCTCAATTTATTCGCAGGTGGGTATCATACTTTCAGTGTTTAGCTCATTCTTAATCTCTTCGACTTAGAGGTGCTTAGAACCACGACACCGCTGCTCAATAAAATAATTCTTACCTGGTTGGCCGAGTCTTACGTCTACTACCGTTTATCGGATGAGCAGAAGGCTTCTGAAATCCTTCAGCGTCCGCGTGGGATTGGCTATGGAATCGGGTTGGCTATTGCACTATTCGTGATGCAGCGTACGTCCTTTTAGTTTCAGTGCATTAATCATGGAGTAATTTCTACAATTAGAGGGTGCCAGTCTTGTGTGTATCGTGTTTGAACCTTCCGTCACAAATCTAACAAAATTAAAAGATGACGAATCACTATATGCAAAGTAAGGGCAATCACACGCCAATGATTCTAAACCTGACTTCAACGGCTTTTCTCCAGTTGGCTTGGTCACAGGCTTATATATACGCACAGGGGTATGATCCATTCAAAGATGGCTGCCAGTTTTCTAACTCCTATAAGCTGATTGGAAATGTCTTCCGAAAATCGTTGCGGCTTTCCGGACGCGCGCGCCTTGACCACAGCGTTGGACAAATCACGACCATGATATCTACAGATGCGACACGGCTCGATCAACTCGCCGTATTCATCCATGCGTCAGTGCAGGTGAATGCAAATGGTCTTTATGTTTACTAACCTTTTTCTCTTCATAGGCTTTGGGTGTCCCCAATTCAGGTGAGAATCCTGTTTGCGATGTTTTCTAATGATTCGAGCGACTGACGCGACAAAGCTCGTCATCGGTTTTGGCCTTCTAATTGGACTTGTACGTCCCCACACCATTACTTGTTCCCTTCGCATGTTGACACATCCACGTAGCTGGGTTATTCAGCCTTAGTTGGACTCGGGGTGGGTCTCTTTACAGTTATCGGCGTAGCGTATCTTATACCTTTTACACAGGTCATGATCCTAGGCTTCCCCGTCCAACTGATTCTTGTAGTGATCATATTTAAACAGCGCGAGAAGGGTGTCAAGATCACAGACACGCGCGTTAGACTCACAACAGAAGTTCGACTTTCTCCGTGGCTTATGTGTTTCTGTTCCTAACTGTACGCAGGTTCTGCAAGGGATCAGACTCCTCAAATTGTACGCATGGGAGGCCTTCTATGTGAACAAAATTGGTCAACTTCGTACCGGCGAGATCGCCACCATCAGGAAGTCGGCGTGCGTCGAGACTTGTTTCTTGAATGCACGACCGAGGCATTGACATCTTTGACAGCATCGCGTCTTCCGCTTTAGTAGCGATATTTACTTTCATCCCAATTCTTGCCTCGATCTTGTCTTTCGTACGTCAGTACATCGTGTTTTCATATGCATGCTAAAGGTGGCCGTGACTTCGTAGATCACATATGCCTTGACGAACCATGACCTGAATGTTGCGGTTATCTTCAGCTCCCTCCAGCTGTTCACTGTACGCTTATGTCTGCCTTTGTCTTTCTACACCTTACGAGATTTGCCACAGATCATCCGTATACCTCTCATCATGTTCCCCATTGTCCTTTCCAGTCTCTCGGATGCCCTTGTCGCCCTCGGTCGCATCTCAAAATTCCTCACCGCAGAAGAACTCGCAGAGCCTTATTCTATTGATCACTCACTCAGCGACGCTGTGAGGGTTGATGCTGACTTTTCGTGGGAGACGGCCGGGAAGCTCCCTGAGGACCATAAGCCTGACTCAGATGCGGAGAAAGCGGGTGACAAGAAGAACAAGAAGAACGGAAAGAAAAAGGACATCCTTCCGACTACGACGGAGGCCCCTGATGCTGATATCGTCGGCAATGAGAAGGAGAACGGTCTAGAAACTGAAAGTGCGAAGGAGGAAGATAAACCATTCGAGTTAAAGGATCTGAAGTTCAACGTTCCGAAAGGATCTTTCGTGGCAATCGTTGGACGGGTTGGATCAGGCAAGGTAGATCTCCTCCTTTCCACTGTGATTCCAAAAATTGACTTCTTTCCAGAGCTCTGTGCTCCAGGCTTTGATCGGGGAGATGCGCAGAACACGGGGAAAGGTCAGTAGCTTGTTGGTTCTCTTTCTCGGTAAACGCATGAATTTATGACCCTCGTAGGTCATCTTTGGAGGTAACATTGCGTATGTACCACAAACACCATGGATACGTAACGCGACTCTTCGGGAGAATGTGCTCTTCGGTCAAGCAGATGATGAAAAGAGGTTTTTTGAATGTCATGCTTAGATGTTTCAAGTGCTAAACACCTTCTACTGCAGGTTCCGTGACGTTGTCCATGCATGTTGCCTCGAACACGATCTTGAAATGTTACCTCACGGGGAACACACTGAAATTGGGGAGAAAGGCATAAATCTGAGTGGTATGTGGCAAGAGAAAACGTCTATCATCTTTAACTCACCTGGTTATAGGCGGCCAAAAGGTAATCCTCCCCACACCACGAGTTCTTTTCCATCGCGCTAATAATAAAACCTTAGGCTCGCGTCTCTTTGGCCCGTGCAGCATATTCCCAGTCAGAAATTGTTCTCCTCGACGATCCCCTCTCTGCAGTCGATGCCTATGTAGGCAAAGAAATCCTTGACCAATGTCTTCTCCTTGGCCCCCTTGCCAACCGAACTCGAATTCTTGTGACGCACGCCCTGCACGTCCTCGACAGAACGGACTACATTTATGTCATGGAAAACGGCGTCATAACTGAGCAAGGCACCTATGCTGTACTTTATCCATCATATTGCCCATGCTCGTCATTGATCAGTTTATCATGATACAGGATCTGATGAAAGACAGCACGGTCTTCTCGAGTCTCATCGAAGAATTCGGCAGCCCTAAGGTCAAGAAAGATGGTTCGAACCTGGACACCCAAGTTGTCGGAGGTCACGCTATTATTGAAAGTCTGGATGAGAAGGCTAAGAAGGAGGTCGAGGCAGCACTCATGCAAGCAGAAGAAAGGAATACTGGAGCCGTCTCGTGGGAGGTATATAAAAAGTATCTGAAGTTTGCTGGAGGAATTGTATGGGCCCCAATTATCCTCGGTTTGCTAATCGCAAACGAAGGTGCACAAGGTGCGTTTAAGAAACTGGAACTTCTTCCGCGCTATTTTATTAATTGATATCACAGTTGGAAATAACTTATTCCTTGGGTTTTGGACTTCGCAGAGTATCAAAGGTTTCAGCCAGGGCGAGTATATGGCGGTTTATGCTGGGTTTGGTGCGTTTCCGTTTCGCTTTTAGATCATAATCTTGAACATTTGTGCAGGCGCGGCGCAAGCAGTCTTTTCCTTCATCCTCAATTTTGCATTCGCGTGAGTATCAATGCGATAGTCCCCGCGCTGAAAGCATTTTCTGATTGGCGATGTCCAATAGGTACATGAGCCTGTTTGCAAGCCTGAATCTTTTTAAGGCTGCGTTAAGCAGCGTTCTCCGATCACCGATATCCTTTTTCGACACCACTCCAATTGGTATGGTCTGTTTTCACTAGATATCTATCTATTTGACTAGTATATTCTATTCAGGCAGAATACTCTCTCGGTTCTCCAAAGATCAGGATGTTCTTGACACGGAACTCGCGATGACGTTGTGGAGTGTACCGCTCGTTCCTTCAATTTCTGGTGAAATGATTTTTGACAAGATACTCTGATGTTACAGTTCTTATCAACATTTGCTTCTGTGCTGGGAACCGTCGCATTGGTGTTTTATACCTTCCCTCTACTCGGTATCATCTTCGCGCCGATGGCAGTTTTGTACTACTTCGCTTCTCTGTATTATCGACGGACATCGGTTGAGACGACGCGATTAGACTCTCTACTGCGTTCGGCACTCTACAGTTCGTATTCGGGTGCGTATTGCCCTTTTTAGTTCATCCCCCCGCGCTGACTTTGATGAGCAGAAACACTGACAGGGCTTTCGACGATCCGCGCTTATAGGGAGCAGGTAGGACTTCCTTCTGTTGAAGATCTATTTTGCCTCATATACTCCCGTTGGCCAGAAAACCTCCATCATCAATGCTGAACAGGGGCTAGACAGGGAGAATCAAGCATACTATATGGTCATCACTATCCAACGATGGCTTGCTCTCAGACTTGACTTTCTTGGAAATATCTTGGTATTCGGCATTGCCTTATTCGCTGCTGGATTTAGGCACTCGGTAGATCCATCAAAGGTGGGCGTCGTACTCTCGTATACGTTGGGCAGTGAGTTCTACAAGGCAATACTTGAAACAGAATTTACTCTGACCTTTTTGTTCAGTCACCCAGGTTTTATGTATGTGTCGCAAATGCCCGAGTGCGTGTATGATGCTGATTCTCTTGTCACAGCGGAGATGATTGCGCAATTCGCTAAAAACGAGCAGAATATGAATGCCGTTGAGCGTGTGCTGCATTATTCTGATCTGCCTCCAGAGACTGAGGCAACCACGCCAAACGCCCCACCTCCTTCCTGGCCCGAAAAAGGAGGGATAACATTCGATCAGGTTGAACTCGCATATCGTGAAGGCTTGCCACTTGTCTTGAAAGGCGTGAGCTTCCAGATTAACCCTGGTGAAAAGGTATACCTCATACAAAATCCTACACCTGATGACACTGACAACAACCCAGGTGGGAATCGTGGGGCGTACAGGGGCAGGTGATAATGTCCATTCTTATGATTTCTTACTGTGTATTGATTCGATCTCTCTAGGCAAGAGTTCCCTATTGCAAGCTTTATTCCGGTAATTACCCTTCTTTCCGATAGCGACGACGGGTCTTACATTTGACACAACTCAGGACCGTCGAACTTCAAGGAGGGAAGATTGAAATTGATGGGTATGATATTGGTCAAATCAGTCTCAATGTTCTTCGTGGTTCCTTGGCCTTGGTCCCTCAAGACAGCAATCTCTTTCTTGGCACATTGCGCGACAACTTGTGCGTCGCATCCGATCATACGCGTCAAGGACCGCGAAACTGAGTAGCATATTTCCTTCACAGAGATCCTCAAGGTCTTCGCACCGATGCCGAATTAATATCTGTTCTTCAGCGAGCATGGTTACTGCCGTCTGATGGTTCAACGGACTCGGCGGCAGAGGCCAAGTTCAGCTTAGATTCAACAGTAGGAGATGAAGGTCGGTTGACTGTCAGGCCGAGTAAATCAGCCAGTTGACAAAGAGAATCTTCGCAGGCTCCAACTACAGCGCAGGAGAGAAGCAGCTTCTTGCCCTTTGTCGAGCTCTGGTAAAGAACAGTCGGATTATTGTTCTTGTAAGCCTTTCAAATATCCTGCATTCTCAATGCTTCCTGATGCTTTGTTAACACAGGATGAGGCCACGAGCAGCATCGATGTTGAAACGGATGCGAAACTCCAACGAACAATCCAGAAGGAGTTTGCGTCTTCAACTCTTCTGTGTATTGCACATCGTCTGAATACAATCGGTGAGCTTGTTCTCGTCGTTTACAAGGACGTTGTTTTAATTCTAGTCGCAGCATATTATGACCGTGTTCTTGTCATGGACAATGGCCAGGTCGCTGAATTCGACACAGTCCTCGATCTTTTTGACAGCGATACCTCGATCTTCCGATCCTTATGCAACGAGGCAAACCTGCAGCGGGCGGATATTCTGCGTATACGAGCAGAGCACGATGGCGCAGTCTAGATAGTCTGCCGAATTTTTCAATACCATTTACGACCAACTTCAAGAATGACCCCCAAGCGTAACTCCCTGGATATCATAACTTATCACTTACCTAGTATATAGCTAGTATACATATAGTACGTACATTCACCAAAAACTTCCGCTCTCTTCACCCCCCGCTCCCCCCTAGCCCCTTAGGTTCCATATATTTTCCGTTTTACAGCGAGACTAACTTTCATCTGGAGAAAGTCCCAAGAAAGCTCCTCGACGTACAAGAGGTGTATTGTTGCTTGAAGAGCTCTACCGTTGCCACCACACGAGCGCCTTCAGGCCCATGAGGTGGCGTGGCGGAGGCGTGTGTTGAGGAACATACCACGTGTGGTTTAGTTCATATGTACTTCAACAGCGTGAAGGTCTAACTCTGCGTGCAGGTTGCGATTGGCGGCTAAGTTCTCAATGAGAACTTGCACCTGCAATCAAAAACCTATGTTCAACGGTTCTATGCAGCAGGATAACTCAAAGGCACATACTTACCTTCGCTTGCTGCAGAGCCCTCGACTGTTGCCCAGCAGAGCCCGGCTCTAAGCAAGCTCCCAGCTGGGCGCGAGTCTCTCAATTACCATCACGCTCAATGAACCCGACGAATGTTCATTCGACTTTTGACTACCAACGCAGCAGAACATATGATCCTCCTTCACGCCGAGGATCCCAGTGCGACATCCAGTCCCCAAATGTTACCTCACCCGCCGGGCTTCCTAGGTCTCCGCAAGGTGGCTCTCGTGCTTCTCAGCTGCTATTGCGTTCGCCGTCTAACGCATTAAGACTTCGTGGTTCCGCCAGGTATCATTTATTCTCTCGCTCGAATGTTACTCGAAGAGCATTGCAAGACATCCAGGAGGCAATTGAGGACACGACGGAGCTCTGAAAGTCTTAATCGATGCAGGCAGATGAGGAGGATGGTTTGAAGAAAATTTGGAGGATTGCAGTCGAACGGGCTAGTGCAGGTATTACTTTGGGTGCTGATATCTTGATGCAATTGTAGCCTCAAGTCTGACTAGTGAGATGGTTGGATAAGAAGCGACGTCCCTCGATCAGAGTCCTCGTTTTCATCGTTCGTCTGCTGAAAAATAGCGATCATGATCGGCGAACCACGCGAGACGCACATGGCCTCCCTTTTTATCACGGATCGTCCAAGATCGTCACTCCACAGTCGTCCACCTCTTGATATTTCAGGCCGATTTTGGGACGATATTCCGGACAGACCTATGAGGGAGCTTTCCGGGACCCAGTGTCGGCGTGCGCTATCCATCTAGTACTTACTGACTTCCATCCCGTGGCACTTCTTCCTAGTCTTCGATTCGTATTTTCTTCTCATATGGTTTCCAGGGTCTGGTTAATCACAGGTCAGTGGATTTTAAGATACTCAGGGCGACTCGTGACATGATCGCTGATAACTTGAATCCGCTCTATGACTTTCTTGCATTAGGAACGTCCTCTGGCTTCGGTCGCCGCCTCGCCATATCCGCACTCGGACGCGGCGATCGAGTAATCGCGACAGCCAGAAAGTTCAAGATCTCGCGGATAACCTCGATCCCAGTGCCCGCGACAACTTACGGACAGTGCAACTCGATGTCACTGAAGGAGAAGCTGCGCTGAAAGGTAAAGTGGATAAGGCAGCCCGGATATGGGGCCAGATTGACGTGCTGGTGAACAATGCTGGTGCGACTCTTCATTTGCTTCTTTCACAGAATAGCTCAAAAGTTACCTATGATTACTGTAGGGGTTGGATTTCCGAGCATTCTAGAGGAAGCCGGGTAAATTCTTTATTTCCTTGGCTGTTTTTCTTTTTTCCGTTCATTTCTCATCATCTTATTTTAGTTCTGCGCTTCTGAGGAAGCAGTACGAGACAAACGTGTTTGGATTGATGGATATGACGACAGCTACGTTACCCCACCTCCGGGCGAGCAAGAATGCTGCGCTAGTGGTGGTTGGAAGTCGATCCGCATGGAAAACCGAGATTCCCGTGTGTCCATGGCATTCATGTTGATTGCACTTGCATCGACTGACGGCTCACGTCTTTTTGTAGGGTATTGGTGAGTCGCCTCAGACATCCCTTGTGATTCTGGCTGATCTAACATACTTTAGGTGCCTACGCGTCATCCAAAGCGGCCGTCCATGGTGAGTTTAATTCACGTCTAGCCAGAATTTCACCAATCACCCCAGTCCCCAGCCCTTACGGAAACCTTCGCCGTCGAACTCGCCCAATTCGACATCCCCGTCCTTCTTGTCGCGCCTGGATCATTCCGCACCGAAGGCATTTACGGCCCACAATATAACACATCGAACCCCATACCCGCGTACGATACTTATCGTGCGACGAGCATACAACGCTTCAACTCGGTTCCCGGCAACGAGAATGGCGATCCGAAGAAAGCGATGGAGGCTGTGGTGGACGTCGTGAGAGGGGAGGGCGTGTCCAAGAGCAGACCCTGGCCATTGTATCTAGTACTTGGCGAGGACGCGGAGAATGACGTAGAGGCGAAGTGCGGGAAAGTGTTAAAGTCGCTCGAGGAATGGAGGGATGTTACACGGAGTGTTCATTTTGATTGAATTAAACATATGGTGAGTATTGTATAGTGGTTTTGTTATTTGAACGCTGGGGTTCTGAGCGCGATTCTTATCCCACAGCTGCTGGGTCCATCGTCGCTGAAGCTATACCTCTAGCAGTCCTAGATGTATCTATCATACCCTGATATTGTGATAATCGTTTGCTAAGACGGACACTTTGAAGCGTTAATGTCAATTCGGGAGAGCAAGTTCGAAGACAATGATGTGGTCGGAGGTAGGTTGTGGTACGGGACATCGGAGCATTGAGTTCAGTCCGTAGTTTCAAGTCCCTTCATCTCCTCATGTGTGTCCTAGTCGACATTATGATCATCCAACTACGATGTGACGATAGTTGCCATCTAGTGCTCGTTTCCAGGATCTTCGGCGCCGTTCTCCTAAATGTGCCGCGGATCGGCGTATCGTCGATCCTGAACCTAGCAGCACTTTTGACCGTGGTCCGTCGCGGGAACTCGGTATACCGATGAGCCATTACAGCGGTGAGAGTCCGCAGTACCTTAGAGATGTGCTCAACCCAAAGTTTGCCCGGTGAAGCAACTGACCGGAGGCAATAAGTGTCTAATTTTCGGTGGAACAGTATGTTCTCCCGATATCGGGGTTGATATTTGAGCTCACAAAAGGAATTCAGAGAATCTCGGGACAGCAAGAATATGATCATGATACACGTCACTGGAACCATATGTTCAGAGGTGTTGATGTTCAGAGGTTGAGGTTCATGCAGACTCTATAATAGATGTCAATCGATCTATCTTATTTGGAAAAATGAGGTATGTAACGGAGCTTCTAGAACAAAAACGAAAGAGTTGCCCTTGCAGTGGACCAGGGACTCTACACTTAAGCCTCGTTCTCTTCACTGCCATCATCTTCGTACTCTGACTGGTCCTCGTCGTTATCATCCTGCTCCTCCTCTTGCAAGCCCACCAGCTCTGTTCCCTTTTCGGCATCCACATTCTGATTATGGGCAGTTTGTTGCGTAGACTGGCGAGTCACCTTGCGAGGAGGTGGTTCAAGATAATCATGCTCGGACTTGCGCTTGCAAGGGTTGGGTTTGACACGTCCATCGGTGATTACGTGCTCCTTCATCTCGCCATGGGTAGTCCAGTCCACGTTAGGATCGGCAAGAACGTATGCCAGGAGGCCGGGCAACCAATCGTCCTTCTCCAGAAGACGAAGCGCGTCCGTCCTCTCATCATTACCAAGAGGTTTACGGGGTAGAAAATAATCCCGAGCTGTTGGTTGATATTTCACCGTCATGTCATATTTGTACCGGTGGGACAATGTGGCCTTGAGTGCCTCCAACACGATGTCGATACCATCGTTACGAAAGCCGACCTTGACGAGAGA
>JABCKG010000389.1:0-11120 GCA_018851835.1 Hypsizygus ulmarius | reverse complement strand
GGGTTGGAGATGACGAGATTGTGGTGATGGTGTTGGTGATGGGGGCTCGAGGACGCCGCCATGGTCGATGGACGGTGATGGTTCAAAGTAAGGTGGACATGGAGATTCCAAAAATTAGCCGCCGCTTAAGTATGCCGGTTGTCTCATCTCGGCTATATTGCTCAACAATTTCTAAATAAATCCGACCCTTCTCCTTCGGGCCCCGTGACCTCAGTAAGTCAAAAATAGCAACATCTCTCATGTCTTGCACTCACTGTCCTACAGAAAGTAACCATGGTGGACATCATGCGACCGATGCCATATCTGCACGATAACGATAGTAACAGGTTTGCATTGATACACTTATTGCTCCATAATCTCAAACCCATTCGCGACGAAGGCTCGAATGTCGCGAATCAGTTAAAGCTGTTAAACGCCAAAGCATTGGAACGGCCTACGGCTATGCAAACACTTATAAGTACGCAATTATTTCCTCAAACCACCACCTAGCGACTCATTCTCTGTTGCTCTCAGACTGTCGTCAATAGAAAAGCTGGCACGGCAACATACTTCATGCTGTTGTCCGAATTTTCCAAGGTCGCAACCTCTGACATAGCAGCATGGCGCAGCTGGAAGCGCGCGGGGCCCATATAATTCCTATTGTGTCATACCCCGAGGTCACTTGATCGAAACAAGTTGCTGCTATAAATGTTTTGAGTCATGCCATTCAACTTTCTTCTGTTATACTATCCCCCCCTCCCTTTCTTTCTTTTTTTTTTTTTGCTTGAGTGCAGATTTCAGTATGCACACGAATAACTACATTGAACTTGCATGACTGAACAGTGAATACGAATGCTTTGTCTGCGGCGTCCGCCGTCATGGTGGCAAAGGATGATGCGACACAGCCTACAGGACCAGGAAGAAGCATCGTGTAAGAGACTCACCGTCCACCAAAAACAGAGAAACGGTGAGGTTTATTTTTCCTTGGAAGAAAAACGGTGGTAGTTATTGACATGCTTAGATTGAAATCCCACTTCAACCATTCCAGGATTCCTATTCCAAGTCCATCCGCTAAAATCTTCGTCAGTTCACATTCTGGTCACACTCGGTCCACATTTCCGAAATCCTAAGCACATATTTTTCTTGTAAATTCACTTTCCATCATCGCACTTAATGTCTACAATCGAAGCTCTACCAGACCCAGGCACTATACCTGTATGAATATCGATCAGTGTCAGCATGGGACTGTTATGATGGCACCAATGAAACGCGTCCGGTATTTCCCTACGTCCCTTCAAGTCGGATTCAATCCTGGTGCTTTCGATGACGTGAGTTGTCGCATTGCGCTATCACTCCCTGGAGGTCGGAACATGTTCTTGGTACTGGCGCCAATTGCCCATCCCCATCTCAGCGATCTCCTTGTGATCTTCAACCCAATCTCATTGTCCGAGTCTACATCCATATCGATGATCGGACGGGAGCCTCGCTGTACTCGCGTGGACACTCTACCTTCTGTGCGCTCCTATAAGCTCCTGTACCTTCAACGGCATCACAGAACTTGGGCGTAAATGGCCTAGTTTTTATTGTGAACGTGCATGCTCTTCTTTTGATATAAGCTGCTTATTGATAGGGGCACGGCACGCAACGTCGTATGTATCCCAGGGCATTGCAGATTTAGAATGTGCAGCTGATAGCCGGGCACCTGCAGGGCACCTCGAAGACACAGAACTTTGCTTAATGAGTACGAGGCATTCTTGGTGTGGCATACACATCCACACCCACGATGAGCACGATGAGCCGTCTGAGGCTCCGCGACCCCGCGTCGTCGAAGCTGCATAAAGCAAAGCCTGTGAAAACCGGGAGGTCAGTTATGGAGGATCCGCGAGAAAGCGATCTCGTCATTGTGTCAGTATCAGTCCGTCGGTATATGTGGCGAAGAATTATTGGCTAATATATGCATGGCGACTTCTAGTGTTCTAGGGCAAACCGGAGCCGGGAAAAGCACTGTACGAGAATTGTCTCCGAATCCTCTAGGCTTGCTGCTTACCAAGAACGACAGTTTATAAACGCTGTTGCTGGCGAGTCTATCGCATCTGTGGGGCATGACTTGAAGTCCGAGACGAGGGAAGTTCAACACTTTCTTATCACATATCTTACGGTTTTCCCAAACCGTCGCATCGTTCTGCTCGATACGCCAGGCTTCAATGATACATCCATAGAGGATGTAGACCTCGTGGCACGCGTTTCGCATTGGTTGAAAAAATAGTGATTAACCTGCTCCAACACCGCATCAGTAAAAATGACTGACATTCCCCAAGCTATAAAAGCACATCCAACTTGGCCGGTGTCATTTACCTGCTCGAAATCACGCAAGCCAGGGAAGAAGCGAAATGCCGAAAGAACCTGCAGAAATTCGCCAAATCATGCAGCGTGGAGGTCAAGAACATAAACGTCGTATTTGCAACCACCAAATGGGGAGAAACTGTGGAATCTGTGGGACAGAGGAGAGAACATCTTTTATCGAAGGAATTGGAGGGCTTGATGAAACCCGGATTGAAGATTCATCGCTTCGCGGACACGAACGAATCTGCCACGGCCATCGTCAGCCTCGTCCTGGAGAACTGCCGAGAACATATCCGTAGCAAACGGGTCACCATTGTAGAACCTCAGAAGCACGATGACAATGGGCTACAGGAGGATCTGGTGGATGTTGCCCGACGGCGGCGAAAAAGCGTCCATGCGAAGAGAAAATCGTGGAAGGGGATGGACCTGAGGAACGGTGACGCATTGATGGCTGATCCTCGAGAGGGCGATCTTGTTATCCCGTATGTCTTTAGTCTTCTGCGAAGTCGAAAGTTAGTGTTAATCGAAATCACCAGAATCATGGGTCCAACGGGGGTGGGGAAAAGCACGGTAACGCATCGCCTAATCTTTCTCAATTTTGGCCCAGCTTATTGTTGGCGGCAGTTTATCAACACCCTAGTTGGTCGAACAGTCGCATCTGTCGGCCATGGGCTCCAATCGCATACAGCACAACTGCAGCACGTAGTCGTCGACTACGGTCCCAACAGGAGCCGTGTCATCCTCCTTGATACCCCTGGCTTTGATAACACCTTTGCAGACAATTCTGAGATTCTGCGGCGCATCGCTGTCTGGTTAGCTAAATCGTAAGCATGGTCGTCAAGAAAACTCATTTCGTTACTAGACCTTTTTCACATAGGTATAGCGACAATATGAGGCTCGCTGGGCTCATCTATCTGCATGAGATATCAAATATCCGCATGTTCGGCGCGTCACGCAAGGATCTCGAAATATTCAACAAGTTGTGCGGAAAGGAAGCGACCCAGACTGTGGTCCTCGCAACTACGAAGTGGGGTACGGTGATGCCAGGGGTTGGACTACGGCGAGAGGCGCAATTGAAGAAAGAACACTGGGCAGAGATGTTGAAGCTGGGGTCCACGGTGCTTCGTTTCGAGGACACACAAGAATCTGCATGGGCGATCGTCAACCACATCCTCGAATCCACGAAGATGAGGAGACATTCCGTCGATGCCTTGCAAATCCAGCTGGAGATGGTCGAGGTGGAGAAGCTGCTTGCGGAGACGGAAGCCGGGCGTACGCTGCGCTATACGCTCCAGGAGTTGTTGGAGGCACAGAGGCAGATCGCGGCACAGATGCGGAAAGAAGGTGCTGATGGAAATACGTGGCGGGAGCTGCTGCTGAAAGAGAACGAGAACAAGATCCGGTCGACGTTGAATCAGATCAGGGCACTGAATATTCCTCTTTCTCGTCGAATCAAGACCATGTTCGGACTCGTGAGTGCTAGTCAGGCTCGATGCACAGCATGGGCTCAATAACCATTGTCTGTCACAGATTTGACTTCCTTGGAGTCATAGAGGGTACTGGCGATGAGCGTAATGTGGACTGGGCACTGGGCAGGAGATTCTCGGTTACTAAATTGATCCCATGAATTAAATCGCACATTCTGTTGGGTATCCATACGACGAAGCATGTAACAAAGAGTAGTTGTTGTCGGTCATCAAGGAACCTCCCAAAGTCGATGATGCATTCTAGCCCATTATAATCGCAACGGCGTCAATGCTTATCATCCATTCACTATTCTAGGGTGAGAATGGACAGTGAAATTATATTGCGATGACTCACATTTGAGAATAGAGATGAAAACATAGCACTCAAAAGACCGCCCTGCGACGTCTGTGGAACTTGAAGTGCTGCCGCAAGTTTGCGTCGAAAGTCAGAAACTTTGACGACGCTCGTCTCAGGAATATGATTGGCAATATTCCAAGCAGATTCCCGCGTGTCAGTAAATCTTTGCATAGCCAGTCTACCGTATGTTACGGAGAGGGCGATTTCGCGCCTTTTCCCTATCTCGTGATTAACAAGGTTCCATTTTGTCGTGGCGAGCACGGAATTCTCGGCTATGGGGGTAATGCACAACCTCATGGGAGTCATACCAGCTCGCATATGATCGTCCCGGTGCTGAGTTATTTCAAGAAGGTAGACGACTATGAGCCTGATTTTCGATGGACATCTAAATGTTGCTCAGCACAACTCGAAGGAGACGGCAGAACAAACTAACGATTTTTTCAGCCATTTGACAATGCGATTTAAGATCTCCCAGTCTTCGATGAAAGGGTCGTCAAATCCAGGTGTGTCGACAAATATAAAGCGACGGTCGGAGTGATACGGATGGCTGGCAACAAAATATCGAATGGTTGTGGTTTCAGGATCGATGTCATGACCAACAGTGGCCACGTCTTCTCCAATGGCCTTATTGATAAACTACGAACGGTGAGGAAATTGGAGGTTCACAGTTAATGACTTTATGCTTACTGTACTTTTTCCCGATCCAGTCTGGCCCAACACTCTAGAATAGCAGATGTGAACGGAAAGTTTTCACAAATGGAAGAAAACCTACAGAACGAAAGTGTCGCTCTTGCGTGCACCTTTAAATGGCAGGTCAATAGCAAGGGATGAATTGTGGGGCATTGTGACGAGTTGGAGATGCCGCGAGGACTTGACGAGGACGTTGAAAAATGACGCTACGAGCACAGAGCGATGTCACGTCCGTTTGAAGGTATTAGCCATGGCCTGGTGCACAGTAACGCCTGACGGGAAGAATGATTGATGATTAAGAGCGCAGAGAAGCACGACTTCCACATGTTTTCAAAAGCTGTGCTTTGAACTCCGAGCGTTGAAACTTGACACAACCAAGATCGGGTGGTGACCCATGAATCCTGAATGAGCCAGATTTAAATAGAGCAGTAAAGATCAAGAGCTCCAAGAGGTAGTAGTAGGTCGTTACCAAAGGAGGTTACGCTATGAAAACGGGATCGTATCCGCATTCCATGGAAAAGCAAGAGGCTAAAATGATCCCGAGCCTGAAGACTCCTGTCGTTCCGGTGATTTCTAGAATATAGCCGTATCACGGTTCAACGTGTTTAGGAATGAGTTAGGCATCAAAAAGTCGGTTCACGAGATGGCATAAACAGGGAAAAATATGAGTGGCTTATTTTCTTCCATTGGTATGCACTTGAAGATTCGTGGGACGAAGAAAGACATAAGAAAGGGAAAATTTGACTGTAAATACGGTACGGAATCCGGAGCCCAGCGGTCCGGACACTCTCTTTTCGGAATCGTCAATGGTCATGCATCATGCATCGACGTCCTAAGCATCCCGTGGACCACAAAAGAAGTTACTACAGGCGGCATATGTTAGTAAGTCGGCTCTGTGAACAGCATCTCTCACTCACAAATCCAAAAATAGACCTGATTCGTCGGGAGAGAGGAATATTCAATGCCCTGATCTGGTTGAGCGTCGAGCGAATCTTGTCTTCGTTTTGTTGCAAAATATCAGACATATTCCCATCTGCACTTTCTTTCCGCATCTGTGCCGTCATCTGTTTCTGGGCCTCCAGTAACTCCTTGAGCGTATAGCGCAACGTGCGACCGGCTTCAGTCTCAGAAAGCAACTTGTCCACCTCGACCATCTCCTGCTGGATTTGCACGGCATCAACGGCATTCCGCTTTTTCGTAGATTCTAGGATGTGGTTGACGATCGCCCATGCCGACTCTGGTGTGTCTTCGAAACGAAGGACTGTCGATCCCAGCTTCACCATGCCAGCCCAGTGCTCTTTCTTCAGTTGTGTCTCGCGTCGCTCTCCAATACTTGGCATGACCTCGGCCCATTTTGTAGTGGCGAGGATCACATTTTTAGTTGCTTCCTTGCCGCATAACTTGTTAAACATATCAAGATTCTTGCGAGATGTCCCCAACATCCGAGTCTGCGATATCTCGTGCAGGTAGACGACTCCCGCCAGCTTCATGTTGTCGCTGTAACTACAAGAAAGAGGTCAGTGCAACTAGCAACTCTCGCCAAAAATGGGTTATTCTTACGATTTCGCTAGCCAGACGGCGATACGCCTCAGAATCTCGGAGTCTTCCACGAAGGTGTCGTCAAACCCAGGCGTATCGACAACGATGACACGAGGCTTGTTGGAACCACGGTCAATGATGACATGCTGGAGTTGCGCCGTATGGGACTTGAGGTCGTGACCTACGGATGTGACCGCCCTGCCCGCGAGGGTATTGATGAACTACCAATAACTGTGAGTTCTGAAGGATGCACCAGAGGAAAGGCATTCGCACAGTGCTCTTCCCGACTCCAGTCGGACCCATGACACTAACAAACTAGGTCATGAATATTATTTTTCTCAAGATGTTATGATACGTACGGAATAACAATATCGTCCTCCTTGGGGTCGAGCATCAGTGCATCATCGTGCTTCAGCTCCCTTCCCCTCCAACTCTTCCTGAGCTTTGCCTTCTTGGCCATCGGTGTGAATGGTTTGAATGGGTAGAGGGCCACACCCGACGTGTAGTCAAATTTGACCGGAGAGACACGATACAGACGAGAGATTTCCGAGAACTTTTGTTGTTGCGAACTGCTCAGATTCTTGCCTGCAGGTGGCATGCTGTTTCCAAGGCAGGTTCCAGCCGGTATGGAACTCCTGCGCCGTGAGGTTGGGAGCCCTTGTGCCCGATCAACGATTCAGAAATGCGCAACACGAGGATTCCTGGCCTCGAGATTTCGGGCGTCTCAGCGCCACGAACATTGACATTCAACATTCACGCGTCAATCACCACGATGTAGGCTGATGGTCATCTGCCGCGGGTTCTTTTTACACCGAGAAGACACACGTTGCTCAATGTCCGATACAATTCCTTCTGTTATCAGAAGGGTAACTTGAGTGCTTGCATCAATATAATTTCTACAATCAACAGGCCACGAGGCCGGCACCACTGAGCAACTGCGACGAAAGCAATACGTGTATCAGAGCCAATGATAATAACAAGTAATGTTAGAAATGTAACACCCATCCACCCGTCCACAAAGCACGACCTCAGCGAACAGACTTAAAGAGCAGTCCGACGCCTAACCCAAAGCAAAAACCTCCTCCGAGAGCTATCCGTACATTCCCGTCTCCGAAGGCTTCAGTGAAAGAGTTCAGCGACCTGCTGAATCGAGCGCGGAGAGGCTCCAGAAGAGATAGTGAAAACATGATGAGAGATGGAAGGTGTAGAGGGTCGTAATGTGAGTTGCTCATGCAACTCCGCGATGGGCCACCAAGAGATTCGTAGCTCTCAAGATGAGACCGTTTCGTATCGCGTTCCGTCAATGTTCCCTGCCGCAACCGTTTTGCGACGTCTTGTGACAAAGTCGTCACCCACTCAGATTCCCACTTTGCCTTATTCCAAGGCAGGCCATCTGGATCACGATGGTGCCGTAAGGTGTCGTCACGCCGCGACATGTAGACGTCGTCGACAGCTCGTTCGATCTCCCGCCACCGCAAGAAACGGTCTGTGGCCTCACTGCGAAGCGTCGCAATGGTTTCAGGCGAGTGGAAAATACCTGCCCGCAGAGCTACGGCGGAACGAGGGCAGAAAGAAGATAATCTGGAGAGAAATTGGAAGTTGTTGCAGTTCGAGATTCGCGGTAACACGATGATGGGTATTTGGGGACCAAGAGTATCAATAATTACACTGTCGAATACAGTCGGAGCTGTATAGGTAAGACTGGTGAGTTAAAGCATCCTAAACATTTAAGATGATCTTTTCAGCACTGACCAGAAGGTAACAGGAAAACAAGGGCAGTATACAGTGGTGTAGATGAGGAGGAGACGAGGCCAGCTACAACAGGAGAGGGACGGTGCGTGGGGTCCAAGACATCAGATACAGCGTAGAATGGTGTGTGGATGATAGATTCTAGATTCTGAAGAAGTTCGTTCGCCTATCACGCGACGTTAACAATAGTCCACGCTTGACCGGCGAAGCTCACTTACATTAGTATTGTGGTCGTATCCTGGCAACTCGACAATCTCAACATTCCGCATGGGCTCAAACTTCTCAAGCCCATGTGCATCTCGGTGTTCGATCCAATCCGTGGATGCATGGATCACCCTGCCATACTCCCCATCCTCCCAGGCGCCGACCTCGACCACGTCCTCGTTCTCCTCGAGCAACAATCCAGACAGGAATGTTTTGCCAGCTCCCTTGCTCCCAAGAACCAATAGCCTCACCTCACCCACAGTCTGACCATATGGAGTCGGTCGACGCAGAGCTGACGGAAGCGTTAGCGAGGGGATGATGAGACCCTCCGTGGAATCTCTCGTATGGTCTGATTGGGGTTGTGAATGAGGTGGACTCGCGGCTACCGAGCTGAAGAAGAATGACGACGAAACAGATGGAAAAGATGACACTGAATCTGAAGAAGGGCTCGAGGGCGGTGAAGGTAGAGCGCTAGACCGAGGCGAAGAAGGCGCTGAGACACTTGAAACAAGCTGAGTCTGAAGTGGGTCCGGTAGATGCTGATGAAATGTGCGGATTGTCGATGCGCTTGCACTTATACTTTCGTCCATTTGAGAAACAGTGATACAAGCCAGGAATAATAGGATGGGAGATGGAACAAGAGAAGCAGAGAGCCGTGAATATGGCAATCTAAAGCAGATGCCGTGCCATCACGCAAGACCGCGTGGCATTAATCTGATAAGATAAGACGTACGACTTCATTTGAATTCCAGACATTCATTCCTCAATGCCTCAATTCGGACTCGCCTGGCGCCGCGGGTTGTCTGAATCTTCTAGGGGTAAACCTAGGTCAAGAAAGTCCCAATCTATGGTTCAAGGCCTCTTGTTAACCAGGGTGTTAATGCTGTGCAAGTAAGGACAGTTGCCTAAACTTTGAGCATTGAATTGGAAAAAGGGGACGGAGGAAATTTGGTGACCAAAAGAGATGGAGGTTGGGCAACGAAAACAAACACTACTTACTAAAATAGTATCTATAGGTCAATAGCTAAAAGAAAACTGAGGGCCTCATGTAGAAGAGCAACTTCTGAAATCGATCGGCAGTCCTTCCCCGGCCAAGGACTCTAACATTATTTCATCCCGCTCGTGAAATCTTTCATATTGTGACGTTCATCGAACATCACGCTTACATTCTCCAGGCGTGCTGGGGCATTTTCCCCTTCGTCCTGTCGCCACCGCGAGGCAACAACCTCTGATAAAAAGCCATCTGTCGTGCAGCAATGGCGGAGACTCATGTCCTTCAAATTGGGGAGGAGGCATCGTCCGTGCGCACTGTAGTACTTCAGTAATTTGAGTGTTGTGTCTCTGATAGGGTGTGCAATGAGTTGGAGGCACTCGACAGTTTGCAGGCATGGCCAGCAAACGTGTCCGTGGATGGGTAATAGTCTTGCACCGCGAGCTGCTCAATTCAGCACGCCGAACGGGTGACGAGCCTACCTAGTGCTCGGTAATTCCGGGCAGTTGCACTCTCCAGATGCGAGAATAAATTCAGGTTGCTGAGTGATGGGAGCGTAAAGCTGTCAAGGGCGTTGAGGGGGTCCTCGCCTGTCTCGCAACCGAAACGAAGGGTTTGAAGGTGTGGAAGCACCAGTTGCGAGGTCACTGGCAGGGAAGACGGTTTCTCACCAATCCGAAGATCATTCAATTCTACCGCCGTTAGATGCGGGCACCTTGACAGGAAAAGGAGAGCTTCCTCCTCTAGGGTTATGGTGCTGTCGATGTACAAGAGCATCAGCTGAGGCATTGATACATTATAAAGGGCAAAGGGCATCAGACAACAGAGCCACACGAGCCTGGTGAGGTGTAGCCAGCATGATGAGTTAAAGAGCGCTTCAGTATTCATGATTTCCTCGTAGGCGACTTTTGCATCCTCTCTTTCCCAGTCAAGAAATTCCACAGTAAGGGAGCGTATGGATGACGTGTCGCCTGAGAAAATGGACAAAATGTCCTTGGTGGAACCGGTATCCATGCTCAGTATCAACTTTTCACAACGGCCGAGGTTCTTGATAATTACTGGCACTGCGGATCGCGAAGTGGATTTGATGACAGCATGCGCTGGTCGGGTGGGTGACAAACGGTCAAACCAAAATTGCGTCAAACCATTCAATGAGGCAACGCGGGCACGCGAGTGTCCGAGTGCTCGGTCTACTATGCTTTTGAGAAGTCTACTGCCCTCCCTGTCCTCCACCACTATGGAACTCAGAGCGGGTTACGTTTCCCAGGTTGACGGTCTTTTCTCACCCGCTATCCGGCTTTCGGGTTACTAACGGGTGGAAGCACAACGGGGTAAAAGCACCTGTAGCAAACAGATTATAGAGAAAACATGGCAAACGGGTTAAAGTAAGTCGGGATGTAAACTACTCATTAAAACGGATTAAATAGAGTAGGGAAAAAAACCTGACATAACGGATGAAAAAGCTCTACTCATTATTAGGGTCATAGAATGCTTGGGCTAAACCCCCACTGCGATCCAATATAGCCCATCTACTGTTCATTTTCACCCTTCCAACAACACATTGAAGTGTGGTCATGTCAACGACCTCTGTCCGACCAAGATTTTGATAGTATCGCATATCTAGAGAATTGTGAGCATCGACGACACATGACTTGATTGCTGCCAAGATCAGGGTCGTTGGTTCAGTGAGCCCGAGATCAGAAGTAGCACCGAGGCGAACAACGAAGATGTTCTCCAGCTGGCCAAAAAAAGGTTTCGGTTCAAACTGCGGTTCGAGGTTGCGATTGTTTGCATGCATGTC
>JABCKG010000387.1:0-11174 GCA_018851835.1 Hypsizygus ulmarius | reverse complement strand
TGCGGTGATCTGAAGGCTGCGAGTTCGACCCTCGCGGTGGGCTAGTATATTTTGGTTCTGCTGAGAATCTTGTGGCGACTTGTGGCGAGTCTATTTTGACCCCACTGGCCATTGCTAGGGCCGGGGCGCACTAACGCCCGACCCGGTGCACCGTGCGGCAGCTCAAAAATCACCTTGCTTGTCAAGGTCCCTTCCATACCACTACGCACCTTATAAGGAAGGAGTTGAAAAATGGGTCTGCCAGCCACGGACCTTGGTCTTTTTCTCATGTCCTCAGTTTGCGCTTATTGACTGGTGGTACTTTTAGGACCATCTAGACTTTGAATAGACTGAATCTTGGCACCAGGCTGAAAAGGCTTTAGTACTATGTTCGTGCAATCCAGTGAAGAGAAACACAATTTTTTCCTGACAGTGCAATCTGATTGCCAGCTACCTACATATTCTTTCCTCCTGCATCCCTCTTCGACTTTGGACTTTGTCCCGTGCCGTGAGGAGTGACTGAAGGTCGGCGATGAGCGGCACAGATTATACTTTCTTAATTGTGAACTACGACAAGCTCGATGTAGCTTTGACCCAGGGAAACTTGATCTGTTGATAGCCAATTTGTGACCACTGAACTGAGTGGGGAACTGGCACTTGCACTACCTATGAGATACTTAACATCATGCTAACAGAACAAACCAAAGCAAGGTGTTGAATTGCTGCTTCAGTGGCAATCGCTAGTTAAGATAAGACAATTTGACTTCTTCTCTGTCAACTGTTCTCTGTCAGACCTGTTGACATTCACATTCACACTTGTGTGCATGTAAGTACCCATTTCAGTCTAAACAGCCTCCCTCAACCATCAACCACCCAAGAATGGTGCTTCAATAACTTAATACACAAGTGAATTTGGTGCATCAATTGGTGAAATGTATAAGTTAACAGTAGAAAGGGCCTGGGCAGAGAATAATGATATCTACTGACTGTGAATATGCACACAGAACTTTTTGTTATATGCAGGCTTGCTGTGTAGGCCATAGTTCGACTATATTTAAGATATTTAATGTGTGAGATTTAAGCAGGTACTAAATCAGGGTCCTAGACTGTCTCACATCTAGCATCCTCTGGGGCCTGCTGCCAGTGAGCAAGCTGCTCAAACAGTGCATTTTAACTGTGAACTGCCCACTCTTTTCCACTAGCAGAAACATGTGTGACTTGAGCATACTTCAGGCTGTTCTGCTCATTTTATTCATGCTTAGGATTTAAGTTCTAGTTCAGAGTGAGCAACTGTGATGCACATGTTAGATTTACATCATATGGTCCAAATACATACAAACATGGACATGTAGACACTCGTTTCCTGTATTGTCATCTCCACCAATTTCTATTCATCTTGTAGGTCAATCTTGTATATGCCTACTTTTCGGGCCTATTTCTCTTCAAAGCTCTCTTTAGCAATCTTCTTCTGGCTCAATTCTAACAGGCCTCGCTTCACCTATTACACGTGCTGCTACAATCTCATCGCTTATCTGAATATCCATTCATCTATACCTGGCTCGACATCATGAGTGCTCCTTTGCAGGCTGCATTGCTCAAAGCCATTCCTACTTTGGATGACACTAACTGGAGTGACTGGAGTACTAGCATGGAGATGTATTTCAAGGTGATGAAGGTCAAAGAGATTATAGATGATTATGTTCCACCTGCTGCAGAACTGAAGGTATAGAATGAAAAGGATGAAGAAATGCTCCCAGTGATGTACTAGTACATTACTGTCCATGCTGATTACCGGTATCTCCTTGAGAGTATGGACTCCGGAAAGGCTGTCTGGCAGAAACTTAAGGCTCATTTTAATTGTTCGACTATGGGACACTGCATCGCCGCTCGCACAGACTTATATAGTATCATCTATGACCCTGAACTTCCTATCGACAAATACATTCAATCACTCACTGTTGCATGGAAGAAACTAAAAGATTTGGGATGCACCATAGACAACACAGAATTCATCGATGTTCTCCTCATGCATCTGGATTCTTCATTCCATCCTGTACACATCTACATCCTAGCCCAGAAGACTGAACCAGACCTGGAGATGGTCAAGTCTATGCTGGTCAGATTAGCATCTGCAGATTTGGTTTTGATCAAGTCTGAACCTTCAGAGATTGCACTAGCAGCACATGGGCAGGATGTTCAGTCAGGTATTCATGACAGATTAGACCCCTTTATGGATGGTGGCTTCAAATAGTGTGATGTGAATTCAGATAGATGTTATTGTTGTGGTCGTACTGGATATATAGCTGCTTGCTGTTTCATAAAGATGCCCCAGCATATCATCAACCACATCCTCACATCCCGATCTCGCTCTCTACCTCATTATTCAGTCTCTAACTAGGCCAACTTAGCCGAAGTGCCATCTAGGGCCAGCATGATGTCAGCTCACATTTCCACATTTTCATGCCATTCGTCTCCTTACTAATCTCTATCTCTAGTCACTTCTCCTTCTGATGGGTTCAGTGGGAGCTATTGGCAGACTCGAAGTAGCTTGATCGCAACAGCTATTTAAACTATGCCTTTCATCCTTGATCATTTCAACAAAATCACCAAAAACCCCACAATGCCACAAACTATTCATTCTGCCTGCTCTTTTCTATCAGTTTCATCATCCTCTCTACACAGGGGGGTCTGGGTCATGTGACCAGAGGTAACATGCTGAACACATGCTAATAAAATATAGAATTTATCTGCCAAATTACATGCTAGGCACATTGGAAGGAAAAATACAATATATAATCAGCATGCCACTCATGTTCACATGCTGGGCACATTGTAAACACACTGTGAATGGGAACATTATGTGAATGACAAATACATATTGGCCATATGTGAGACAAAGACAAAATATGAGTGGCTCAATAATTCTTTATGTGATTAGAATGTGCCTAGTGAGCAAATTGGAAGTTACATATATTATTTGACCTCTATAATCTCATTGGCTACATGATAGACACATGGAAATGCATATGACAAATTGTACCACCATGTGTTCTACATGTATTAGCTGATTCTATTATAGTCAAATAATCTATATATTTCCAATGTGTTTACAATGTATCCACCATGCATATTATGGGCACATTTTCAATGTGTTCAAAATGTACCTAGCCTTTACTTTAGAGCTGCATTGTATACTCTGAATCTATTAACAATGTGCCCAAACTTTGCTCAAGATATATTTAGTGGCTACATTGCTATCTAATTCTGAATATATTCACAATTTGTTTTCAATGTGCCCAGTGGGCATATCAAGATCACATAGGAGATCAATTACACAATATGCCTTTGCATGTGTCTATCATGCATCCAATGAGATAATAGAGATCAAATAATGCATGTAATGTCCAATTTGTCCACTAGGCACATTCTAATTATATAAAAAAATTATTGAGCCACTCATATTTTGTCTTTGTCTCACATATGGCCAATATGTATTTGTCATCCACATGATGTTCCCATTCACAATGTGTTTACAATGTGCCCAGCATGTAAACATGAGGGGCATGCTGATTATATATTGTATTTTTCTTTCCAATGTGCCTAGCATGTAATTTGGCAATTAAATTCTATATTTTGTTCAGCATGTTACCTCTGGTCACATGACCCAGACCCCCCTGTGCCACCCAACCTACCTATCCTCGTCTCAACACACTACATTCCACATTATAGCAGCTGTCCAAACATACACTGCTCAATTCTGTTCATCTGCGACTACACCTTTATCAATCCTCTCTGCATTTGACCATCTCATATACTCCAACTCCTCATCACTCGTGGTAAACTTTCTGGAGGACCAATCAACCCATGAAACCGATTTCAAACTGAAAACAGGTGCCCATGTTTTCATTGCAGGTCATGGTATTCTCATTCTCACAGAGATTTTCTCTCACACTGGAAAATGTCTTCCTGGCCTGAGGGTGTTTGGATGCATGGTCAAGAATTCAGTTTCAGTCAAGTTATATGTCGTTGAGGAGAGATCGCCTGGGAGGTTTTCTTTACTCATTTTTTCCTTGCCTTTCTTAATTGAATTTCTGGCTCGTCAGTTGGGATTGTTAGATTTATGTCATATGGTCCAAATATATACAAACATGGACATGTTGACACTCATTTCCTGTATTGTCATCTCCACGAATTTTTATTCATCTTGTGGGTCAATCTTATATGTGCCTACTTTTCAGGCCTATTTCTCTTCAAAGCTCTCTTTAGCGATCTTTTTCTGGCTCAATTCTAATAGCACATCTTTTCATCATCCTGTTGAAGTCTCAATATGCATGGCAATAGCAGCCCAGCAAAAAAGGCCATGTCTTTTACCTCCTCTTGCAAGAAGACTTTTAGTGCTCTTTTTGAGGCTGAGATATATTGTGATCTGCCAAATCTTTGAATTGCAATATGATCAAAGGTTTAAAATAGCTTACTGAGATCTTCAAACTTATACTCAGATCTTTTGTCAAGTTCTTGCTATTCTTCGAAGTAATGCATTAATATTGAAAATCTACAGGACATCTAAAGACTTATAAGAATGTCAAAAAAACTTGATTTGATTTACAACTTGTAAACTGGCTTAGAATCATGTGAGTTGAGCAGTTAAATAAGTAAAAAATACGTAAATCATACTAATACAGATGATTCTTCTTAAATACTACAGTTTAGATCTATCTACCCAATACAGTCTTAAGTCAAAGATATTTCTAGCAGCTTTGGATTATTGCAAGTAATCTTCTAGAAGTTTCAAAGTGACCATGATCATGCTTACTTGCCATGAGCATGGCCGGTATTATCTTGAGCAAAAGCTGTAGATAAACAAACAAAGATAAGATTATGTCACTTCAGTGGTACATATACCATATCATAATATAGCTCCTCCAGTCTCAACATAGATTGTTAGATTAAACTTGGTTAAGTTTGTTAGTAGAAGAGTAGAAAATATGTTATTAAAAAGTAGATAAATGATCAAATAAAGGTAAATATAGTAGAAAAATTTATTGAGTAGATATAGCAGAAGATAGCCTAAATATAAGTAGGATTCATAGAAATATACATTTTATACATGATTGATCCATGAAGGTCATACTGATTCTGGTTGATAAAATTAAGCATATCTATAGGAATGTGTTCTTTTAAAAGTAAGCTTGTGCACCTTCTGGCTCTCGTAGCTGCCTTTGATCATATTGAGTATAAAATAATTGCGTGCACTGATAAGAGATTATTTTAGTAACTGGTGTGATGAAGAGCATATAAGTAGTTACATATAGTTATCGACTTCCTTGATCTGAGTGATGCCTTTGATTACATTGTTGTTAATGTGTTCATTAGTTCTATTCATAAACTCTTCTCAGATAATATTCCAGTTCTATTGAAAATGCAATTCTTGAGAGAGACATTTGGATGACTTACAGTAACTACTTCAGATAGTAGGTGGCTATTTGCTAGAAGGCAGCAATGAGGTCATACATAATATCATAGTCAGTAGCTATTATGCCAAAAGGACATTGTCTCAGATAGATACTGAGCACAATAGAACAAAATAGTGCATATAACCTGAGCCTGGCAAGATAATTGGTAGAAAGAGTAGGAGAAAGAGGTTAATTTGACATGTAAGAGTTGATATTATAAGTGGCATAGTAAATAATTTGTGTGATCTTCTTAATAGTATTCCAGAGAGTGGCAGCAGCTACATTGTCAACACTGTAGATAGTAGTTCTATATTTGAGGCATGTGTTAATGTCAAAGTAAAAGTAAGAATAGAAGAATTAATGATGCCATGAAATATTGCCTTGGCAGTAGAATTATAGATGATAGCTTCAAGACAATGCAGCATGCATGCCAAGTGCAATGTAGGCAAAAGTGGAATAAACTGGCAGCATATTGATGCAAGAAATATTAAGAGAGTAATGATCTTTTGAACAAGAAAGGCAAAGAGGAATGATGTTGGTAAAGCTGGTAAATAAAAAGGTAAATCTAAAGAGTGTCTTTTATAATTTGTCAAGATATAGGCAGAGTCTGTTGAAAATTTGAGCCTTTCAAATGCAGTAGTCTATTCAAATTTTATTTCAGGATTTTTCTAAAATTGATCAGTCATGTTCATGATTTTATGAAATAATGTAATAAAAATAAGTATTGCATTTGCATTTTATCTATTGTTGAAGGATAAGTGGTGCATTTTTCAGATTTATTGCTAGAAGCTACTCATCACTTTCAGAACTATAAACAGAAAATCTGGTTTTGAATTCTCATGTTCTTCATTCTTTTTCTGTGTGACAATATCATTTGGTGACAATTGCTTCAATGTCATACTTTGGTTTTTTCTCAAAATCTTTATGATTGAGTCCAATAACTGGTCATTCTCTAAATTCAAGTAGAAATACTTTGTATGTCTCAAGATGCATAATATTGATAATTGGATGTGTAACATATGATGCAGGCATTTGCAGTTGGTAAGTAACTGGAGATAACTTTCAGATGATCTCAAAAGGGCTATCATAACTCATTAATAGCTTTTGTTCATGTTCTGTTTTATTTTTGAGTAGTGCCAGTAAATGTGAATCTAAGATGATAAAATTGCCTTCCTTGAATTTAGTGGTGAGTCTTTCATTATTATAAGCTTGTTTTTGGTGAATTTAAGATAAGAGTAAGGCTTCATTGGCTTTTGTTCAATCAGTCTTGAAGTGTTCAACTATATCATTTGCTTTGTCTCATAGACCAGATATATCTAGAAATTGCTTGCCCATCCTAGACTAAAGAGTCTCTTGATACTGGGATTGTCCATCAAGATTGTAGATCCTGTAATAGATGTAAAGCCTCAAAACAAGAAGATGAAAGTGAATATAGTTGCAGTGTAATGCTAGATTTGGAATAGTCATAAAAAGAAGCAATGAATGAAAATTGTCAAATAAATAGGTTCTTTGAGATAGAGGACTAAGAAGCCTCACACTAAGTCAGAGTTATTTGGCAAGATCATTAATTTCAGAGAACTCAAGGAGAGAATACTCGACAAGAGAAAACTTTAAGAGTTTAATATGTTTCAAAAGACAGATTGATAGGAGTTCATAGTAGTTCATAGTACAGACACTCAAACAGTTGATGGCTAGTCTAATAGCACTTTTTGTGAGTATTCATCAATTACAATAGGTTATTCTTGAGTATACTGACTTACTCTGATACTCTAAATACACTTGAATAAAGATCAAATACAGTAGTTCAAAGCACAGACACTGTCTTCACTGGACTTAGACACATCAGAATGAAAAAGAATATCTTAGCTTAAGCACATTGACTTCTAGTCTAAGTCTAGTCTAGTTCATCTCTTAGATGCTATCCATACTAGAATCACAGTCAAGAGAGATGTCAATTTGTCTATCTTTACTATACGGTCTGTATGCAATTTTGATAGAAAACTCTAGTTTGATTTTCTACAGATATGCTCTAACTATTTTATATATGTGTGGCATTGGATAAACACAGTATACATACTTTAAGATGCTATGCACTCTTAACTCTAAACAGCTGCTTCAAACTCTAAAAAATGAGATACTCTCCTTGAATTATTGCACTACAGTGTTTAGTCTATGATCTTTTCAAGCCAAGTGCACAGTGGAAGTGGTCTCTTAGCAGCATCATCAAATCATTTTGTCTTGATTTATGGAAGAGATCTGATAAAGAAGGGCTACTAGCCTTGACATACCCTCTCAGCAGTTGACTAAGATTGTTCAATCATGAGGAAGTTTTTGCTTGGCTTGTTTATTCAGTGGACAACAAAATATGTGATTAGTGGCCTACTTGGCCACATCATACTCAACACATATTGCCAGATTAGGTGCATGCCTGAGATCAATGATTGAGGAACTCAGAGATATTTCTTTCAGGTCTCTGTAAAAACTATCTATTCCCAGTTTGCAAGGTCAGCTGTAGTTGCAGCTTATTCAGTTTCCAAATATACTCTTGTCCTTTTGCTACTTCTAGATTTGATATATATTTTCATAGAATACTTAGATCATAGAGATATGAACAAGTCTCCACTGATCAGATATGCATGGCCAAATATAGTAAGTTAATAAGATCTATTATCAATTTTGCCTCCTGCTGCACTGAGTGTGTTTGTCCTATCAGTCGACAAGTCAACTAGCTGAAGTCTTGCTAATGATTTCTTAATAGCCTATAAGTTGTCTTGTTCACAGAAATAACAATTTCAGATGCAGATGTCTTATCAGCATGCAAACATGATTGTGTATATATCACAATCATAGTCATTGCTCTAGAAAAAGATCTAGATACAATTGTATTAGCTAAAAATTTATTAAGCATATAGTCTTAGTCAATATACTTTTATATATGGCTCATTGCTAAAGAGTGCAAAATCTTTGATGTAGTCATTTTCAAAATGGTTGTGCATTTTTTTCAATAATATTATTATGCATTTGATTTTAAGATATTCAAAGATCTAAGCAAAAAATAAAAAATGTATTACTTTGATTAGAAATGCATGAATACTGTTAAGCTAGTGCTTATTTCGTGATCAAAGTCATAGTTTTTGTGTAGATTTCTGGATTTTGTGGAATACACCTATCTATACAGTGATGAAAATAATTGTTTAGCATTATAAAGAGTCTAGTCTGTTATGAGTGCACACATGTTCTAAGTAAAAGATCAGCTAGTATTTGATAGCTAAAGTCAAGTTAGAAATATATTCTATCTAGTACTCAGTATTTATAAGTAAATAAGCTGGTCTGTGCACTAAGATTCAACACTATTAGTTAGATAGTGGAAATAATATATAAAAAAATGGTAAGTATTCATAGTAACAAGTCATGAGTCAAAGAAAATGGTAACCAAGCATAAAAGAAATGGTCCATGATTAGATAATATAGGGTAAAGAGAGTTCACATAGTAAAAAAAAAGGAAAATCATAACAAATACTAGTATTCTGGCTACAATTGACTCTGTATTTCAGTTTTCAACCATCAAAAATATATAAGGTCAGCAAAGAGTAAGACTCAGTGTAAATTCTTCACATTGATAAAAATTAATATTCTTTCAATAGTCTCAATTGCCTCAGAAATCTAACATCAGAAACTTATTGAGAACTGCATATGCTATAGCCAATAAGTTATATAGTATCTATGCTCTTTGCTATGTCTAGACATCCTTCTAGGATATATCTAATCTATTTTCTAACTACTTTGCATAAAAGAAAGATGAAAGGCATAGTAACTTTAAAGAGTCCAAATCTCTTGACTTGAAAATGAGAATATTGATTAGATTATTGCTCAGCCAAGCTGAGGAAGAAAGTTGCTTTAGTCTTTGATGTCTAAAAAGCAATTGGCTACTCTGATATTCAAGAAAAGATCAGCAAAATGCCAGAAAGAAAATGTAAGTTTTACTATAGGCAAAAAAATAAATGCACAGATCTGTTTGATAATTTTGAGGCTAAATGCTAGGGCAATGCATATTCAGATATCAAGAGTGGTATTAATCAGGGTAGTTTCTGCTATAAGATATATCTGCAAAGTATTTAGCTTTATGTGTCCTTCTAAAATGAGAAAAAGCTGAGAAAAAAAAACTGTTGCATAGTCATAGCTGCATATTTATACTATCTATCTAGCATGCTTGCTATAGCAGCCAGAGGTACATGAGCTTTTAGAAGATTTTTAATTTCATAATATGCTATTAATACCCTTTGGGCCAGCAAGGTTTGAACCTGGACTTGAAAAGCATAAAAAAGATTCTGGCCTGCAGCTGGCATCAACTAGCATAAATCTGAGAAGCATGCAAGAGCCGTGAATTCCTGCAGCTTTAAACTGAGTAGAAAAATCTCCTGAGTAATTGTAACAGGTAGTGCAATTGTAAAAAATATTATTTTTAATTCACTATTAGTGTATCTAGACAGATGCAGATAGATAGGTACTAATTTAGAGATATCAATTCAACAAACTTATACAGAGAGGTCTAGATCATGTAATCAAAGGTGATATGCTAGATATATGCTAGTAAAATGCAAAATTTATCTGCCAAATTATATGCCAGACACATTGGAAAGAAAAATATAATATATGATTAGCATGACATTTATAGCTATATGCTAGGCACATTGTAAACACATTGTGAATAGAAACATTATGTAAATAACAAATACATATTGGCCACATTTAGTTTTTTACAGTCTGGTCAGATCTAGTTTCTTATGTAAAACTAGACTATTTACTATTTATAGCCAAAATATTTGATGGCCCTTGCAAAAAATAGAAAAAAAAAAAGTCAAAGCTAGTTGCAAACTAGTTTTTGAAAGATTTATTGCCAATTGTCTTAGACTAGTTTTTTTTTACTACTTGGGCTTATTATAGAGGATCTTTTATATACATTTTGATGTATATACTCTCAAAATATACTTCAATAGATCTAAAACATGCAAAACATCATATAGTATAAATAATGTATATATTTTACTAAAAAGTTGAATTTGATATATGGTTTTTTAGATTTAGCAGATAGTTTTGATAGCCAAAAGAAAGTCTATACTAAATATTTAATATAATAGCAGTTGCAATCAGTCAAAGTCTATTGAAGCAGTTGCAATTCATTTCTTCAGCTTTAAAGTTCAGCAACTATAATTAGTGGTCTAGTTTTTTGCAGTTTAGTCTGGTCTAGTGCTAGTCTTCTTTTAGTTGTATAAACTGGACTTTAAAGCACTAGCTGAGAGCTTACTATCTGCATAAAAATGCTAAAGAATTTAAAAATCTGGCAAATTTAGATAATAAAGCATGATATCTAAACATATATGATGCTGATAGCATATTAAAAATTCAACATTTATAAGAATGGCATAGTTAAAAGAATAGAGTTTTACAATAAAAAAAAAGTTGGCTCAGTGCAAAGATTTTAAATGTGCTTTGTCATTGACACAAGGGGGTCTGGGCCATGTGACCAGAGTTAACATGCTGAACACATGCTTATAAAATATAGAATTTATCTGCCAAATTACATGCTGGGTACATTGGAAAGAAAAATACAATATATAATCAGCATGCCACTCATGTCCATATGCTGGGCACATTGTAAACACATTGTGAATGGGAACATTATGTGAATGACAAATACATATTGGCCATATGTGAGACAAAGACAAAATATGAGTGGCTCAA
>JABCKG010000386.1:0-11197 GCA_018851835.1 Hypsizygus ulmarius | reverse complement strand
TGTGCTTTAGTTATGGCCGGGGCCCATAACCTGTTGATAATTTGAGAGGGGTGATAGAAATTAATTAGCTATGAACAAAATACAAGAGCTTATATACATGTACAGAGTAATATCTAGAATGTACTACAAGATGCAAGAAAAGTAAGTATAGTCCGAGAATGTTAGAGATAAAATATTCGAGAACATTCTCTGGCATTCGGGATGCACGGAGTTGTATCTCAACTTCCAACAGAGTTATTGCAAATCCTTTTCCATTTGAGAGCAGGTCAGTCATCAGATTGTCCTCGAAGATACCATCTGCCATGTCCGACACTACATACTACAACCCAGACACAGATCCCACCAACCTCACTCATTCACGAGGACATAAACGCGCTTCTTCTGCATCTGGAAGCACCCGTGTCTGCAAAATCACACGAGGATCTTCAAGTCCTCCCAGGCCGAGTGCAATCGAAGCCAGTAGAAAAGTAGCCAGGTATGTAGAGCAAGATATTGCTGTCCTGTTGTCGTCTTAACCTTTGGAGTTAATAGGTTGTATGAAAATGGAGGAATGCTGGACTCACAGACAGGGACACAAGACTGGCGGCCAGTTGCAGGAGAGCAGGCAGATGATCGCGATCTCGGCAAGGATGAGTGTTCAGAGTCCGAAGCAATCAAGCTGCTCTCGTACGAGCAGCTTCAAAAACTCTACAATCAGCTCAAACTCGCATGCAGACCAGAGTCCAAAGCAATCAAGCTGCTCTCATACGAGCAGCTTCGAAAACTCTACAGTCAGCTCAAACTCGCATGCAGAGAAGCAGAGGAAAAATGCGACGTACTTATCTCGAGGAATGTGGCACTGCAAGACGAGCTGCGACAGACGACAGGAACATTGGATCGGGTTAGGTTGAACATGACCTTGATTGGGGAACAGTTACTTGCACACGTGGCGTGCAACGACCAGGAGTCGGACTTGAATGAGGAGGATACAGGCTTGGAATATGACGAGAAATCTGACTACTACATAGGTGGAAGTACATATATAATAGAAACCTTTTCGGAAGGACTGCATAAAAAATAAACAACATCTGATGTAATCAAAAATGTGGACCCACACGCATCCACCACCACGTCGCCTCGCGGTATAATGACTCTGCGATCCGTGGGTATGTAAAACTTTCATTCCTCTCTCTCTGTTTTCCGATGTTCATGGTTTACCATGGTAGCTTCAGGAGTGATCCTCTGGAATGGGGCCCAAATGTCCATCGCGCTATCTGTGTCGATTTTTGTGATGCTCGATGTCTACCAAAAATTACTTCCAAGTTGAAGCACCAATTACCGACACTCATGTATATCCCAATTTTTTGCACCAACTTCTTCACTGCTGACATGACATATTCCTTTTCTCATAGGACACAATGTGCGACGTTTCCAATGACTGGCAGAGAACATCGTCAATCTCGCCACCCACACTCTTAGCCAGAGCCACTCCTTCCCATATATGCGGACTTCTGACTGCTCACCACCCTTCCGATTCCCCGACCTCGATACGCATGGAAGGAACACGCTGCACGGTTGCACCCGCTTTGCGCATGATCAATGCTCCTCGTTGGTCCTTGTGCACCATGAGGCACTCATGGTATGAGCAGGGTTGTAGCAGACATGCTTCGACGGCTCGTGCACGATGAATCCAGACCATGTATATCATGATCGGCTGTGAAGTCATGTGCAACAGGATGTCCTCTCTGAGAAGGTCTCACTCATTAACGCTCTCGAGTCTCTGTCATGCCCGACCGCCCCAGCCATGCAAAATCAAAGAACGGGGGTTTAAACTTCCTCATTACTTTATCACAGCATCGCCGGCATCAGATTGTGCACACCACAGCAGCCGAAGTCGAACACTCTAGCAGTCTGCCTGTTCATTTGCTACTGCAAATAGTTTGCGGTGCCACACTCTTGTTGGGTGGGCTTGTCTATGTTCCCTTTAGGCCTTCATGGTTGCACACCCTGGTTATGTGCCTGGAGATCCAACTCACAGTCGCAACAATATTTGGTATGTTGAACACTGTCTTGAAAATTTCTGTGTCATGTGAGACTTATTCCAGAGCACAGTTTCTTCAAGAAAATCACCTGCATTTCAGTTCTTTCAACTCGAGTTGAGTAGGAAGCCTGGCACCCTACTCACTCCACCTTTCAATGGCGGGCGTGATCCTAGCTTTCGAGGCCCAAAAATACGAGTCAATGTAATTGGACCTGCTGCAAGAGCAATCACAATCGGTATCACTGAGTGTCCTTTCCTTTCAAGTAGAAACTAACTACCTTGCTAGTGGTTCATGATACAGATACGGTCGCTGATGTTGTGAAGCATTCCATGCGTGCTGAGCTCCAGCGCATCGAACCTATCGTATATTTCCCTCCTCGTAGAAGTGGTCCTTTGGATTACAGCAGCATTCTCTCTTCAATTGGTATCTCTCAGGGATCAACACTATATGTCCGGTGGCGCTTGCGTGGCAGTTCGTCTGGTCAGGATCCACACCAGGGTTAGCCTTTACATCAACTCCTCGATGCATATACTCATATTTTCAAATGCTGTAGAACCTGATAATACACATGATCACCCCAGCATGCAATCAACCTCTCTTCGTTTCACCAGTCAGACAGGTCAGTTCAACGCACGGAATGCACAATGTAAGGTTTCCCTTTTATTTTGGAATTCCATCGTTCAAACATCAGAGTAGACTTCCAACAGCTTGATTCTGGCATATATCGATGTACCGTATGCCCATTTCCAACCCCGTTGCCTGCAAAACATGTTCGTCCTCATGAACAGACACATACACATATACAGGCTATCCGACGAAAGGAGAAGAATGCCAGTCTCGCCTTTCCTGAGTCTGGGGATCCTTCACCTGGTCCGTCTACTGCGACATACCTCTCAGCCGAGTCTGTGCAGAGACCACTCAGTAAATTGCTTGATAGTATTAGATCAAATCCTCATGGTCCCTTGGACAGCCAATGGATTGATACCGAGATGGGCATGGCTTCAGGTGTTGACTGGGAGTCCACGGCTATCAATACGCAGATGCAACCATCACTGGACGCTCAAGTGATGAAAGAGATGGCTGAAAAGATGCGGCAATATCTTCTCAAACCTGAAGGGATCAACAGTGATTCAGATAGCGAAGTTGATGAGCGTTTGGGCTCTGAGTCGGATGGCAGTGATGCCTCAGCATATTCCCCCTTACTTGATGACAGTGGACCACGGGGTGAGTATACCTGAGTTTGACTATTATTGGCACCGCTGACAGATATACTTGCAGCTCAATTCCCATCGCGCTCCAAGCGAAAGGTTACAGACAATCCTGATTCCCCATTCTTTCCATGGCCCGACCGTGAGGTAATTATCGTTCAATGGAACTGTTTTCCAAAAATTGAATTAAACAATTTCAGACTTGCATTCTTGATGTCCTCCGTCACGTTCCTTGCTGCTCGTTCTCCAGGAAACAGAACAAAACGATTCACTGGGCCATGCTGGCCCTTGGCTTGTCTGACCTTCCTTCTGATCAGATCATGGATGATATCGATCATGCCCTACAGGATCTATGTGGTATAGAAAGTCTCCGATACAAGGGAGCTCTCGGCCACATATATTACTCGAATGATTTGGCAGGAATCATTGCGCAGGAAATGGCAAATCCAAACATTCGGAAGCATTTACATTTCTATCCTGAAGATACTGGTAACCACTTGTCGGAAGGGTGGCAGGCTGCACGTTGGAAAGATGAACTGGATTCTTGTCTAACTACACCCATGGTCCGCATACATGGCCAGGATTTTTATATTGATGAGATATCTCTTCTCCATACTGGTGCATGTATGCCACGTCGCTGGTTTATTCATGGTCAGAATATGTTTGCACGTGCATGGATCATTCGTCCTGTGGATGCTGGATGGATCGTTGATACATCACAAGAATATGAGATTCCTGCTGGCGATCTTGTTCTTGCATTCTCAGGACTCAGCAATATGTACCGTCATCAGCAGCTGCCTAATCCAAAAGTTATCATTGGTGGGTATGCTCACTTGCTTTTATTGTATGTCGCTAACTGGTAATATCTGATAGGAGAACAGCGAACAACAGGGGTCATTGTTCCTTGGACTAGGCCTGTTGAGAATCCATGGCGTATTCGTAGCAAAGGGCACCATGTCCTTGCCTTTCCGATGTGGCTGTACTGTGATGACACGTCAGGAAATCAGTCGAAGAAATGGAATAAGCATAATTCTTTTCTATTCACGGCAGCTGGACTACCTCGTCGACTTGTTCATTAAGAATCAAACATTCATTTCTTGTCGACATCAAATATTGCGCCGCTGCTGGAAATGTTGGATGCCATTGTTCAACAACTCGAGTATGTTTTGTTATCTTTTGATCGTAGTTTCTATTGATGAAACCCTTGATAGAAATGGTCAGACGGAAGGAATATGGGCCTGGGACTGTGATGCAAAAGAAAAGGTCCTCATTATTCCATCGATCCTGGCTATGCTTGGAGATAACCCAATGCAAAGTGAATTCGCATGCCACATTGGCTTGCGTGGCCGCAAATTCTGCCGCATGTGTCATGTCGAAGGTGATGTAGAAGGTGCTGATACAGAGGATGGTACTGGTAGTGGTATAGCTGCAGCATCGTCAGCCAATACAGAACAGGACAGCGAGGCATCTTCAGCACCATCGGACACATCCGATATGCCTGATCAACGCCCGGCAAAAAAAATGAAGCGCAGTACGAAGAAATCAGAAACTATGGCTGAAATGATACAGCGTGTAAAGAACTTTATGACCGTGCGTTGAAATAGTCATTATTGGTGTGTTTTGCTAACCGATCATAGATTGGACTTCCTTGGAAGAAGGTGGAGACTCAGCGAGTTCTTCGTTCACAATTTGTAGAAGCTTGCCGTGTTGGCGGTAATGCAGAATTTAAGCGCCTCAAGACTCAGCATGGAGTCAAAGACACATTTCAAAGCTTTTTTCTCGACCACCTATTTGCCATCTCAACAAAGCGTGGCCAGTCGAAAGATGAGAAGGAGAAGGCAATGCGCACAATTCGAAGGAGCTTTCCCTCTGACATTACAAGTCCTGTCTGGCAGATTAAAGGTAAAGGACATAATTGAATATCTGTATTGTAGCTTACTGTTGATTTGCCAGATCTCGATCCACATTCAGACACACCGGTCGAAATCCTTCATGTCATTCTTCTGGGTTTTGTGAAATACTTTTGGAGAGATGCAATTCACCGGCTCAAACCAGACCAGAAGGCAATCTTGATTTCAAGGTTGTCCTCCTTTGACACGTCTGGCCTGGAAGTATCTGCCCTCTTGGGTTCAACTCTGGTAACCTATGCTGGATCACTCACGGGACGTGATTTCCGAATTATTGCTCAAGTTGCACCCTTTGTACTTTATGATCTTCTCGAGAAAGATCTTCTTGACTGCTGGAATGCACTCGGTATTCTTGTGCCCCTTGTATGGCAGCCCAGGATTGATGACATTGACGCGCATCTTGTAAGTTTTTTTTTTCATTTCAAAACTGCTTCTCAATCTGACATGTTACATTTCAGAGATCCATCACCTCCGCAATTGACCTGTTTCTTGACTGTAGCTGTCGGGTTACACCACGCTGGTTTAACAAACCAAAGTTCCACATTATTCTACATCTTCCAGAACACATACGCCGCTTCGGTCCAGCTATGCTCTTTGCAACGGAAGGCTTCGAGTCTTTCAATGCGATCGTTAGGTCTGCCAGCATCCATAGTAATTGACATGCTTCCTCGCGTGATATAGCTCACCGAATGGCAAAGGGAAACCGAGTTCGCCACTTGTTGAATGGCGGTGTATTTCTCATGAATCGGTTGGTGACGAAGTCAGACAAATCTCGCCGATCTCCAAATACAATATCTCAGTATTTCTGCATGGATTGAGTGAACTGACGACTCAAGCTCCCTGCTCTGGTACACCACTGGACCTGAACCTCGAAAGCTTCTAGATATCCATAGCTTTGGGAAGCGCATTCTCGGCCTTGAAAGAAATGATGACTGCGAACCTGTGATCGGTGAGAGCCATGACATTACCCAATCTGCATTAACTTCAGACTGATACTAGTTCGATTTCAGGTCACTGTTCTCAACGAGGGTATCAAATGAAGTGGTTGAGCACTGAGGCTGCCAAAAGCGGGTTTTCACCAGACATTCCACCAGGCAGTCTTGTTTATACACCAAAGGATACCGTTATCGCGAATGGTGATTTGTGTCATCCTGGGTCTTGGGTCATCTATCTGTCAGCGCAAGGTGTTTCTCATGTCAGGCGGGTTGTCTATGCGGTCCAGATTGTAGGCTCAAAAGAGGAGCAAACAGGAAAGTGTACTTTCCTTGTTGTGGCACCTGCTATCTGCACTGAGAAGCATGAGCATTATGGGATGCCTCGACTACAACTTCACTCGGTGCATAATTGGGAATGCATAGGTGCACTGGTTCGTCGATCTCTGTCGTACTCCACAGCATGTTGACAATATCAATGGTAATAGAATATAAAATGCACTGTCAACGTGCAGCACAACTGTGTCGAGCATATGTGTAAACTTTCCGCATCGCGTGTTGTTTTTCAAGAACGAGAAGCCATGGATCATTTTTATTTGGGCGTCTCTCATAGCACACCGGAAGACGTAGTTCTCAATACTGCTCAGATGCGCGATGCCATCCACATCTCACCTTTCCGGCTTCCCATTCCATCACTCTACCGTGAGCAAATTATCAATCAAGCAGCAAAAATGGAAATCGACGAGAGAAAGAAGAAAAAGTCCAAGCAGGCTGCCCTCGATGCAGCTACGGCATCATCGGGTCAACCATCAAAGACAACATCGAGGACTTCATCAGCAGTTGGACCCAGTCGGCTTCAGAAAGTGTTATCTCGGACACCACAGCAAGTCAGTGGTCATTATTTGAAGTCTTGTCATACTCTTATGCCATATATTATACTAATAGCAGGCTGGAAGTGGAACGTCATCAGCACCTGGAAGCTCATCTGCAATGCAAACGCCTGCAATGCATGCATCTGCCTCATCATATGGACATTTTCACATTCCTGGATACTTCTCTCACTTACCTCAATAGCTCTATTACAACCCTTGATGTTTACTATTATAACTGCGCAGACAATATGGACATTCTCAATGTTATGACTGTCTCAGGCCTCAAATGCACGTCCAAACACGTCAGCCATAATGATCACGTGCTGGTATGTTGATTTGAACTTGTTTGACTTTTGACGCAACCAACTTCGAACGGCAAAGCATCCAAGCCTGAATTTTGGCTTCCAACTGGTATATACTGACCAGGACAATGCTCTGTTCAAGTGACTGCACCTGTGCCAGAGAAATTTAGTGGCATTGGAGCTTGGATTTGCCTCACGAGAAGGAGATTTGTCCTGGTTGCTCCACAAGAGATCAGTGAAATTCAAATTTTCATGTTCGAAATCTCAACTATGAGTCGGAGTTTTCTCTTATCCTCCTCCACATCCTAATCCTCCAGCCAGTCTCTCCTCCAATGTCACGTCCTACTTCTCCCAGCATCCTACCTCACCGAGGCATTCCAGATCAAGTCCCTTATTCGTCTGAGCCCCCACTCCAAAGCCTTCTTCCAGCACCTTGTGCCTTTATCCCCCTTCTCATAAACAAACTGAATCTAGATCCATCGTATACGAACGAGCTTTTTGCATTTCTCGAGGTTGGTCAATTTCTCGGTTGACATTGACGAATATTGATATTGTTATGAGGTTGCATTTTTTATGACGGATGACCAAAAGCGCGTGGAACTCTTCAAGCTGGCAGTCGAGTTCAGAACTTACCATGCACTGACAAAGTACCAAGCCGACTGTAATTCGATTAAGGAAACCCTCAAACAGGTCAAGAACAGTATGAACCACAGTACTACATTCACGCCAACCCAGAAGGCACGTGAACATGAATTCTTTGATTGCTGTTCTCATGTTGGCATGCAGACAGATATCAAGAATGCATGCCGCACTGTTGTTTGGGATCCAACACGTACAGACTATACCAACCCCGCTGTCTCAGAGGCAGCTTTAGTGCGTAGCAAAATTCTTATTTGGTTTGAGACCCCTATTCAACAGATACACAGGCTCATCTCAAGAAAAACTACAGAACTAATGGTTTTAAGGATCATTTTGAATCACCGACTCAAGCTCGTTCAGATGCACTCAAGAGTCAAATCGGAACTGATGCATCATATGTGAAGGGATTATTTAAAGCTTTGGTAAGCTCTATATACTCAGAACTTATGAGTGCTTATCACCCTTTGCTCTAGATACGAGAGGGTATTCTTGGTGATGGTGACAAGGCTCCTCTGTGCTTGACAGAGAATGTCTCCAATGGCATGCGCAAGCTCATACATTCATCGGATACTCCAAATGTCCAGCACGCCTTTCATATCCTCATTGTGGTATGCACCTCTTTTTCTATAAGTGGTGATAACATTTCTTACTGATGTCGTTTTAGCGCGCTTTTGCTCGTGTGAATTCCCACCTCCTTCAGGACTCAACTAAGCAGATCGACCATGGATCAGATCAAGAGGACATTCCAGAAACTCCTGTCCGAGCATCCAACAGCAAGACAAAGAAGCGGAAGCTTACCGGGACTGCAGTGCGAGGGTCAGATTTTGCCACAAGGCTCACGCACTTCTTCGCAGAGAAGGAAGACCTTTGGGGAAATAATATCTCAGTGGGTGGATGGAAAGTGTGCGTTTCCGATGATGCATTTACTTACTTTCACAATGGCTAACGTTGACTCAGTTTCATCGACCAAGCCATCAAGGATGAAGAGCTCAATCATTCCAATGACAATATGCCTCTTATTCCAAGGCACCCGGCTCTCCCTGCCCTGACACCTATTACAAACTGCCCAACACCTGCTCACTCAAGCACAGCATCGCTGGCCTATTTGCCCCGGGAATTTGAACATGGTTTCAATGGTGAGTATACTCGTCAACATGATGTTATGTTTCCAAGCTAATGGCCGATAGGATCTGTCGGTGCAGCCTCGCCTGTTGGGTCCAGTGTTATTGCATCAATGGCAGCATCACCTGGTGGACCCTATGCTTTTCAGCCAATGCTAGTGATGCCGCAAACCATCCCCTCAGGCTCCTTCTTTGGAATGGCGCCAAGTCATTATAACCCTGTCCACAGTGCTGCGGGAACACAGGATGGCTGGAACATGTTGGGCTGAAGCACTGTATAATTCTTTACTTAAATAGTTGAATTTTATGTCTTTGTGATGCTTCTATAGCTGTATTGAAGTTTCTTGGATTGGAGAAACAGGTATTTTGGCGTGTAATAATAATGGTGAACGGAACAGGTGCCACGTGGTAGATTGAAAACTGTCTTGACAAAGCATAAGATGTTCTTAACATTTACGAGGGATAAGATTGTCTTCTTGGACCGAAAATCTCAACTTCATGTAAGTCCCATAAAAATCTGGTCAGATCCTCAATCATATTATAGTCTTAAGCGAACCATGCAGCCGTGTAGCAGACACTCCGAACATCGTAACAAGTTCAGCCTTTACCATCATCCAACATTCAACATCAATGCGTGGGCATCTCAAGCCTGTACTTGTGCTTCCAAAGATCTCACGTAGTGATGCGATAAATACGTAGTGGCTTAGAAACTCTGTAATATATTTGTGGGGTTGACGTGCAGAATTTCGACCAATGCAGAACAGATAGAAATTGAGAATGACGTTGCAAACCTTGTGCAGTAGAATGCTGACTGAAATCGAGTCCATCATGGTGGGTCCAACATCAGGTTGCGCATATGAGCTTTACCAGTCGACTCTCCAACTCTGCATGAATGTGTGGTTCAACTTCAAGGGCACGAGGAAGGCAGCCGTGTGCATCTGTCACACCAGCAATAAATGGAAATCAATGAAAAGCATCGTTAGGATTTAACGGCACCGGGTCCCAAACCGATTTCGATAATCGCTGACATAGTTCTCCTTAACTGTCAGCAACGATCTCATAATTGCTCACCGTCACCACCTTCACGAACCACGAGTGCCCAAACTGTTCAAAATGGCATGATTCTGAGTAGTCAAAGGCAGTGTGGCCTCTGGGCTAGCTAAGTGTTCACATCCTTTACAATTGGTTCGTTTTACTTGCTTCCACGGTGGCCAAACTTTCCCAAAACTTCCATATTTTACAGCAGGTGGAGATACATCAAAACTAATCCACCAGCATTGACTGCAGTGTAATACATACAGGTATCAATGAGAAGTTATTTCATTTGCGATCCATCCAAAAGCAATCCAAAAGCACGCAGCTCGAACAAAGGTCAGCGGTTGACCACGACCCATGGTCTTTTCCGTGATCCCATCAAGGCACTGGTCAAGGTCATGGTCAACAAATTGACCATCATGACTTTCGGCATGACGGTCACTGACAGTCATTAACCGTTACATGACCGGCACAACACTGATGCATAACAATTTGATGTGAACTGAACCTAAACGTAGTTCCGTAACGCTAACGGTGGGTAGGTGAACCTAATATAAACTGAAGTTTTGTGGCAGTTAGAATAATTTTTTTCCATGTGCTACAGTCTGTCAGAAATATGTTTAAATCTATTATAATAGAGCATATTTGCAACGGCTTTCAAATTTTCGTTGAGGATCCATCAAATTTCTGTTGACCGAATTTGGACGACGTGTTCGGCCTTTTCCGACTATCGCCCATGGGTGCATATTCATGAACAAAGGAGCGAAAATGTCACCCAAAAGACATCCAATGTGTTCATATCACCACATTTTGTTGTCCCATGAAAGAAGGGAGGTGCAGGAGGCAATGGGACACTTGAGTGGATGGGGTGTCGAGCAAGGTCTTCCCAATTCGGTGGCAACCTTCCGAATAAGGACGAACCAAATTTTGGTTAGAAGCCCATCAAATTTTTGTTGTTTTCGTGATTTTGGCGGTTGCAAATATGCTCTAATGATGTGTACCAGATCTCTTGAGTGTGTACCAGCCTATGACTATTTTAGCTTGCTCAGTGATCCGAGTGAACCTATTTTGAGAACGTAACATGTAACTACTGAGCGTGAACCAATAAGAATCTGAACATGCCGCGTAACGCGTAACATGGTGTGAACCTACGGTCGAAA
>JABCKG010000385.1:0-11213 GCA_018851835.1 Hypsizygus ulmarius | reverse complement strand
ATGCTCTTGTACCCTGTCTCATCCTTTAACCTTGCGTCTCTCACTGCATAATAGGTCTGCATAAAATCCATGTATGTAATTGTCATCATGTCGCCAGTCTTTTTGAAGCTTTAAATAAAAGATATAGAACCCACCTCAAAACATTCAACCTCTCCAGGCTTGACCTTCGGTAATATGAAGATCTGCATCCTGAGTATCGTTCTTCTTATCACATTCATCGAATCAGTTTTGACGAGCTCTGATATTTATGTCGACTGGTATCTGGTAAAATTGATCACTGAAAGCAAATACCACTCTCAAGCTTGACAAGCCTTCCGTCGAGAATATCATACCCAAGCTCGCATGACAGCCACTGTCACCATCGCCGCTGGCGAATTGTTTAGATAATATTACCGTTTTCGTCGCCAGCGTGAGGCCACAAGGTAGAAGTAAGATCGGCATCTCACCAAACGCTCTCATTGCTCGATATATTTAATGACATTTATATGCATATATTCAATGCTTAAACAACTTCCACACACAACTTGACCATCTATCCACGCCAGACGGCGGGTCCGGGAACCTGGAGAAGCACATGGTTAACAAAGTCAATAATGGAAAAGCATATACTAACCCTATAGGAGGTGGGCACGGGGTAGTAGATGTTGACACTGAGGCCGGGGTCTGGTTAAAAAGTTAGTTCATGGGTGCATGAATCGTTAAATCTGAACCTCCTACCTGAAGCCGAAACATATCCAGGAATGGAAACCTTCGATGGGTTTCCAGAGCCATTTCCAGTAACCGAAATTTGAGCACAGGAGATGTACCACTGAGGTGCACCTGCCACGTGCAGGCCGATTTGCTCAATGCGGACCAAGTACTAGAGAGAATCACGGTGTTCAAGAAGTATTCTGAGATTTCGCAATGAATGATACACACCTCGCCAGACGGAGTATTCCCAGGGATCGTGGTGGTCAACTGACTGGCACCGTCGGCAGTGAATTTGAAAGGGTTGAAGGTTGCACCCCATTCGGCAATCTAAACGTACAGTACATAAACGAATGCAAAAGACGTCGGAGTTAATAAATAGTTACCTTGAACCAGTTGGCACCACTTCCATCCCAGCTGGCGACGGAACCAGGGGCCTTGCCTAGGTATATCGCAGCGGGACCAGTGTGATACAACGTGTTGTCGAGCTGGAACCCGATGGTGCTGCCTGGGGAAACAGAAACGGTCGCCGTAGCCGCTCCGGGGCTGACATTACATCTGAGGTTGCTGCTTGTGGCGCTCTCGACGGGCGAGTTGCTGATGGGTTTCCGAACGGCCGCCGTGGACGTGGTACCTCCAGCAATGAGGTTGTACCAGATGTCTACAATCACGAAATCAGTTGTCAAGCACTCTTGAGAGTCAACTGCGCAACTCACAGTGAGCAGAAGCGCTCTGTGCGATCGCGACAAGACCAAGGATGCTGATGAGCTTCATTTGTGGAGACGAATTTTTTTTTGGAACGTAACGAGACGAGCTATTTTGGCTTCGTCTTTATAGTAATGGCGAGGCCGGTGGGTGTTTATTTGTCGCTCCAACCAGACGATACCAAGCCTTCCAAGTCTCGGGGAAGTTGCGGGCGAAGACATAGGACAAAAGGTTGGCAATGGAAGGGAAGTTGTCATCATTGCACGGAACTTGTACAAGGAAGAGACGTGATTTGCCGAGGTTAGAAACCTGGCCACGCGGATATCAAGCACGGAAGGGAAAGGCGGAGAAATAGACCTTGGGAGACCTAAGTTTTGCTTCAACACGTGCCATGGCAGTATCAAAAAAACCGAATATTAGCCCCATCTCTAGTCGGCTGATCTTCATTGGTGGGTGCGTCTGCCCATTCCTAATCGTCGTCCGTCATTGTGTCGCAAGATAGCACAAGACCTGTTGAAATCCCCGGAATTGAAGCAAGGCCCATGGTTCGATTCGTGATGAATAAAGATGAGCTAGTCTCCCAAAAGCAGTTATAGATACTCTGTTTGAATCTACGCAGGCTTCGGATATCCGTATCTGAAGATGAGCCCAATATGGTGGAGGGTGATGGCGAGCAAGACAGAGACTTGGATAATGTAGACGATAGAACCTAATTGAGACCGAGGACTGTTTGCTAACGAACGTAAATGACGGTTGCTAGTCGTGTCCGATTGGATTCCGGATGATACTTTGTAAAGCTTTGAATGGAGGGACAGAGCTGGACAGAGGCAGTGGCAGACTGACGAAAGTTATGATCGATTGCTTGATTCTGGTCGACTTAGCCAATAAGCATAAACAGATCCGACAATCCACTATCCACTCATCGTCTCCTTGAGGATCCAAAATCTGTTGATAGGGTTGTAAATGAGAAATAAGAACTGGCAGCTTAAAAGCGACAGAGAACCACTTTATGAGAACAGGTCAGATGCACCAGAACTTGAGATCCCAGAGACTTATGTACGAAATCTTACAATATCACGCAAGTAGGAGCCCAAGAGAAAAATTAGATATTAACCTATGTGTCTAGTATAGTAGAATAAGTAGTGAACGGAATCGATCCAGTCGATCCATATTTATCCACGCCAGACAGAGGGGCCAGGAACTTTGTACGAAGTGGGAACAGGCCAGTAGATGTTGACATTAATTTCAGGGGCTGCGAAAACAACGCTGTAAGTCTCCAGGAAGATATTAGACTTAGTGAGAGGTGCTTACCAGATGGACTTATATGTCCGGGGATGGACACTTTGGGGCCGGGGCTGCCGGAGCCGCCGTTGACAACCTTGATCTGCGCGCAAGAGACGAAGGATTCGGGAGGTGCGATGTGCATGCCAAGATGCTCAACACGAACGAGGTACTAAAGAGGGAAGTCCTGTAAGCATGATTCCAACAGGTGAGTTGTGAGGCATGCATACCTCTCCGGAAGGGGTGTTCTTGGGGATGGTGGTGGTAAGCTCGGACTTGCCGGTGGGTTTAAAGGCGAAAGGATTGAAAGTCGCTCCCCATTCAGCGATCTGAGAAGAGCAGGTTTTAACAAAACATCACGGAAATTCGTCTAATAAGTATAAGTACCTTGAACCAGTTGTTGCCGCTGCCGTCCCAGCTAGCTGCAGAGCCGGGGGCCTTGCCAAGGTAGATGGAGGCGGGACCAGGGTGATAGAGGTTGCCGTCGAGTCTGAAGCCAATGGCGCTGCCGGCAGCGACTGTGACTGTTTCCGAGGCTCCCCTGGGGTTGTTGCATGTCATGGCTGACGAAGTGACGGGCTTGATGGGCATGTTGTCTCGAGGCTGGCGGACTGCAGCCGTCGAGGTGGAGCCACCAGCAATCAATGTGGTGAAGATATCTATGGGGGAAGAGAGTAAGACAAGAGTAAACGTTGGAGAGGGAGAGTGAAGGAACTCACAGTGAGCGGAGGCGGTCTGCGTCAGAGCGACGAGAGCGATGATGGTGCTTGCGACTTTCATAATGAATGAGAAGTAGGTCCTGAAGGAAAGTGGGTTACTGTGGTGGGTACGAGGGAATGCCGAAGGATGGAATGAAGTTCAAGGCTGAATCTCGCATGGCTTTTATACCCAGAGGCAGTCCTCCAAAAGCACACCAGGATCTGAAAAAATTTCGGGGTGGTGGCGCGTTTCCGAGTATGGGAGAGGGGAAAGAACGGCGGGTCGCGCTACAAGGCCGACGCTGTCCAAAAGAAGCGATTCCAAAGGCGGACTGTATGATCGGAGGACATCGAAAAATTTTCTGGTTGATCGGAAGGCAGAGGTACCTTTGACGAAAAGGTCAGCATGAGCCATTATGCCCCGGTATATGTAAACAAGATTAAGGGTTCAAGACCCTCAGCTGACGTCGTAGAAGCTACTCATGTTATGCAAATAGTTTGCGTTGGGCGTTTATTGTTCAATCAACAAGGCAGGCCTAGGTGGATTGGGCAGGTGGAATCGACGGATGAGTTCCGTCAGATGACTGTATTTAACGACTCATTCTTGGAAGATGTACGAGGTGCGTATATGAAGTCGTTGAGCATCCACGAAGAACCAAAGAATCATGCAGGCCGAGCTGGGAACCAATTTAGTTGGAGGACGAGTTGAGAGCCAAGGACTTTAGAGATTCGTCAGCAAGGGACAATAGGACCAGGCGCAGATAGATAAGTTTTCTCTTCGGAACACATGAATCAGCAGCAGCAAGGCGTTACATTTGTCGGCGCTGTGCAGGGTGCACTCTTGTACGGATCAAAACCAAAGAAAAAAATGTTTTGAGCGGGTTAGTCAACAAAAGCAAAGCTGGCCAAACAAGCCGTGCCGCGCTAGTGCCGAGCGGCGGGAAAGAAAAATAAACACACTCCTTGGATTAGCCGGTGATCAGCACTGGCCATGAAAGATCAAGAATGAGGATAGGACATTTGGTATCCCTTTCCCATATGTTCAGGCCAATAGAGCAGCAAAGAGCGAGCAATCGGTAAAGGGTTGTCAGTAATAGTTTTACTGGCAGTTTTTTTTCAACCACACTTTTTCCGTAATCGAATATACAAAATAAACGAGATAAGCGATGAGATCGCAAAATTAGGTGGTTGCGCATCGCCACCCTCATTGCCCAAAAAATCACCTTCTACATCGACGTTTCCTTACTTACTGTATTCGACGCCCGGAAGATCAGTTCTTGTAGATCCATCGAAGTGTTTATATGTATACATGCCAGGGGCACGTTTCGAACATCGGAAACGCAAACAAGACGCGGAGAACGAGATAATAACTCTACCGGCTACATGATGTGTATCATATATGTTATATATCTGCAAAGTTCAGTTGACCATGAGGGAAGGCAACGCTAGGCAACGTGGGTCCAATAATCTTCAAGTATCGTATTTTTAACTGTGGGAATTGATGGCGTGCCTGGAGAAACGTGGGAACTTCAGCACTTTATGCTGAATGCAAGGTTGACGGTAGGAAAAAAACGACAGCTTCGAAGAAGTTGATCCGCTCGCTATGATTCCCAATTCTAGGCAATTATTGAGCGTGGCTTCCGGCCGAAGTCATTCAGGAGAAACCCCAAAACCATTTTCACTTTTCACGGTTTGTAAAAGTAATTTTCTCTGCTGTTCGTTCTGCCTGAAATGCAGATGACAAACGTCTGCGCATTGTATTCTGATTCATAACCGTTCACTTTGCGATACCGGTAAATCCTGAACCGTCGAGCGCGACTAACATACACATTCTTCACAGTCTGGATCTCAGATATCCACCCTAAACGCACGAAACATCAGTACTCAGTAAGAGTAGGCGACGGGATGAAGGTCTCACTTCAGAACATGTCTATATCTGACCGAGTTGTCTTTCACACGTCTAACCGCCTTTCCCGCGTCTTTCACTGCTCAGATGATAAGCGAAGAAGTTGCATAAATTGCTATAGGTGAGAACACGCACTGGGAAGTAACTCGATGTAACTCTTCACTCCTTTCTTGACAGCGAGATCAAGCATATCAATAGCCTCTTTTTTGCTTCCGCTATTCGTGCGGACAGTAAAAAAAGAGAGATCGAGGAGTTAATACTTGCACGCACATATGACTTCCACCAATCAATACTCCATTAGCTGCCAGGTCTGCCGCAACAATTATATATCATAGGCGACGAAAGGTTCGTTTAGAATACGCACCAGTGGAATGCAAGGTCGGCAGAGCATCGTCAGGAATAGCTACCATGATAAAGTGGCCGTGAACGCCTAACGTCGTGATAAGCTCCGAGAGGGGGATCCCATGTGACACATCCGCCGTGCACTGAAAAAGGATCGTGTTCAATATCACATCAATGCGTAGAAGAGATTCGAACAGACAATGATCAGATCCAATTTCCCTTTCCACGGGTCCGCGAAGCCATCGCTTCCTGTAACAACAAAATCAGTCGCACCCAACTCCCGAGCATCATCCTGAACAGTTTCATCGTCAGTACTGAAGAAAATCCAGAAAAAGATCGACAAATCACCTCTTTGTCTGCGGAGTGGGAGAATGCGACAACTTGCTCTGCTCCAAGAGCCCGCGCAAATTGGAGAGCGTAATGCCTGTCGAAACAATTAGTTTGATTCTGCTGAATACACAATGCAATCTTACCCTAACCCTCCAATCCCAACGATGCCGACACGTTTCCCAGGACTAGAGTATTGCGTCAAGATATGAAATGCGCATACTGTGAAAATGAATCGTGAACATACCCAGCATCATTTCTAACCAACGGAGAGTATACCGTGAGACCAGCGCACAGCATGGGTGCGATTTCTTCCAATGGAAGTTCCTTTGGCAAAGGGAAGACAAAGCGCTCATGTGTACGGACGGCTGTGGAATATCCTCCTTGAGCAACATCACCCTGCAAGCTGGATTAGCACACTAATTGCGGTGAATTTTTTATTCGTACGTTGGGATACTTCGCATTATAAGTGGAGACACTTTTAGCGCAGCTGTGACTGAAATTAGCCATGCAGAATTAAGTCTGAATGAAACATATGCACTATTGCTCGCTATCGGTATTGCATGGTGTACATTTGAAGCAAGAGCAAACCTGCGCCCTATAATATCGATATATTAGCCAAATTGCCGTCTCGAAGAAGACATCCATACCCAACACCAGCCCGGTCACCGACCTTGAAGGACGTGACTTTGGGCCCAACTCGAATAACATGGCCAACGATCTCGTGCCCAGGAATGAGAGGCTTTTTCCACGAAGTCAGTTGCAGGTCTGAGCCAAGTTCAATGGAATCGCATACCAGCAAAGGTTTCCCCCAACCACCCGTGATAGAGTGCACCTGATCATGAATTAGAAAAAACCTCTGAAGGAGCGTGGTAGACGAACATCAGAGCCGCAAACTCCACAGAATTCTATCTTTATGTCTATGTCATAGTCTTCCTGTCGCTTCGGTTTGAACTCAATCACCTCGAACTTGTCCCAAGTCTTGATGTCGCGAATACTATAAAGCTCGATATGTGAAATCAGGAAGGTATACTGCTGAATTTTCACGCACGCGTATCCCTTCCATTTATCGTCTGTTTCAGAGGACATGATGAATGTGTTATAAAAATTGGGTGAAGCTAGAATCAGCTGCGAGTGTGGTGGAAGTTCGATCGTTGGAGAAGGCGGATCATGTTTATATGGTTCGTCGTCGTTATAAATGAAAGGGACTCAGGATGGTGGTTTCTGTGTGTAGATCGAAGGGCGCGGGATCGGCGATGATATCAATGACGTCGGTTTCTGCACATTCGAAGTGTTGAAGGTCACCGGGCAGGATTGGGTCAGGACTCAGTCGGAAGTTGATGCGCTCCCCGTGGCTGGTACTTATGACGCGTCCCGCGCGTCGGCCGTCGGGTTTGCTTCAATGTTTGGTTTCTATTTGCTCGCACGTGCCACTTAGCCATGCCCCGAAATAGCTAAGTATACGTGGTCTCCGAGAACATAGGAAAAAAGGGAATGCTTCACACATTGGAAGCCTCATTACTTGTACCATGTCATGGCCTTGTCGTACATGAGCCAATTTTTTGCGTCCACTCTTCACCTCGGAGATCGAGAACGATTTCTTCCAAAAGTTGAAATCTGATCAGCACAAAAGGATAGCACAAGGTAGTATCCTGTACAAAAGTGTTTGGCGTACTCAAGTGCCATTCAATGCTGACACTGACAGATATCTATCTGCTGCTGGTTCTTTCAGTAGAGCTCACATGTGACATGACTCATGGTGGAAGTAAATTATCTGACATCCGGACACTAGTACTGTACTCGAGTACGGTTGTCGTCAAAAGAAGAAGGAGGGGCGAACGTGAGAATGATACGCATACGTCCCGTATTACTCAACATCTGAATTAGAGATTTTGTGACGAAGCAGCAAAGTAGAATCATGAGAGACTGTTAGAACTGTCACAGGGAAGCATACTTCAGTACTCACTGCAATGACTTTGGTCGTGGTGACGACGAGGAGTCTTACCAAAAAAAAAACGGTCACACGTCTTGGATAGTATCGAACACTGATATGAAGGGTACAATGTGAAAACACAATCGCGGAAACAATGAAGCTGTTAGCGTCTCGGGAAGATGATATTTTCATGATATGTTGAGGCTGAGTTTGGGAGCAGGCGGCTCACCTGCAGATGCCTTCCCGGCGGCAAGATACACAATCAGCAGTAATGAAGATGTCAGACAGTACCACTTACAAGTTGCCTGGACCAGGCTTGGCTTGGAAGAAAATCCGTCCACGGGTGCAGGAGTACTTCCAGACGAAGGCAAAAGGGACGTGAAGGGCTTGAATACATAAATCGGCATACGCATCGACAATCAACACGAGCAATGTTGCTTCTTCGCTCATAAAAACAAATAAGGAGACTGTTGCATTGCATCCCAAATTCAAAGAGAGGTGCGTGGTCAAAGCAAGATATCATTTTACAACAGACGTTCGAGCGGCCGGTATTGGTGGGTGCGTGTAGAACCAGGTCTGCCAGTGGGACATTGGTAGCAGCGAGCTCGTAGTTGAGGCATTTCACATATATACGCCTCGTACAAGCTAATGGCAGGGGTATCGTTGGAAGGAATGGAAGGCAAAAGATGTGGTTCGTATATGGCGAAATCAAACAATCTCGTGGACTCGTGCAGCGGAATGTGAAAAATCGTGGCCCACTTCCCAAAGAAGACACTAGATAAGATCAGAGAGCGAACATCTTTGTCTTCAACCACGCTAACGCGAAAGCTCACAGACTCCTACATGCTGGACAAGCCTGCGACGTTTGGTACTCGAGGGGGAACTACTCTGAACTACTAATTATCGCAATGGTCGAGCAATCTTCGGGCTGGTCGGACATCGTGCTCCATTCCGAGCGACTGACAGTGATCGCCGGGCCGCCCCAAAACACTCAACGACCAAGGCTTGGCTGCCAAAGAACTTACCTCCTAGTTGTACACCGCTCTCCGAGTGTCTCTTAATCGCACCAATCGCTCACGGGCATTTCTCCTTTTATCCCATCCTGAACAAAACTTGTCATGATGAAAGGCAATTCGGTGAGCTGAAGTGCACACCTTTTCTGAATTTGAACACTTCAATCATATCTCTTGGTCTGTATTCAGATGTCGAAGAAATGTCCTTTTACTTGCTCGCATGCGCATTGCGCAGCATTTACCCCAGATCCGTCACCTGGTGGGATTTGTTTGCCATGTTTAACTTCCACTCAGGATCGCTAGGCTGCAGGCATGCCGCGCCGGTTACAAGCTGGCCTCGTTCCATCAACGATGCAGAGCTTCCAAGAGTATCCTAAGGAGCGACAGGGCTAATTTCAATTTTAGGCCTTCTTCGCAACTCTTTCAACAAGTCCCTATACATCTGCTGGAGTATCCCACATGACTGCATACCACCCGCTGGAATTCCTTGCGGCAACCACGCTGTCAAGTTGCTTCTTCGTTGTCTTCGTGGATACTCAGAGGTCTACATCACTTGGATTTTGACGAACGCTTGCGACAGCCATAGGACTCTGTACAATCGCCGCATTTCCATTGGACAAGATCTCATTTTCTCACCTTTTATTTAGGTCATAGACATCCAATTCCAGCCTCTGTGGGTGGTAAGGCACCAAATGTTCTGCATGAGGAGAACTCCGAAGAGACGACTGTGATGTGAAAACATGATAAGTCCCCATGTAGAGTATCACAAGTACAATTCCACGGGATGTCATCAGAACCCCCTCCTTCCCGTGAATACTGGCGAATGGCGCAATGTAGAACGTGCACTACGACATTTTTCAAAAGGGCTCTCCTTCAGTTGGGCCTGGTCTGCTTCACAATAGCATCCTATGCAACGCTCAGAAGGGTTCCCACTCAAACGGATTTTTCTCCAGGCTCGGCAACTCACCAGGGCTTTGGACAAGCAGTGGTCTACGATGCTCAACATTTCTTCAACTTGACGGCGCGTATACACGGGCCTATCGTTGCGGGCTCTTCGCCTGCTCAAATTTCCAGATTTGTGAATGCCGCGAGTGGCCCAGGAGCACGGCTGTGCGCGAGGATGTCTTCGACAGTTTGGTTCCAGTTGGTGGGCAGGAGACTCGCTAGAATGTGACGAATCCCGGGCCTTCTGATCATAGTCTATTTAAATAATATGTTCGGGACACAGAAAGACATGCGCACCTGGGTTGGCGAAGAAGTCTTCCTCCGGGGCATACGAGTTCTTCTGCTGATTGACTGCGCTTTGACGCGGATGTGTTGGCAGAGGTGAGTAATCCTCAAATGCGAGGCGCGTTGCGCGTTATAAATATTAGAGGTCGGACAGCTGTTTACATCTTCGAAGTTGGTCTTGTGCTTATCTCGGCCAATCCGATGGATCAAACGGAGGACAGGACTCTACTAGACTGCATATCATAGATCTAGGAGAAAAAGTTGGCTCTATCGGTGTCGCTTCTGGGGTGGCACGCAGACCAGGCACGGAGCAGCTGCTCCATGAAAGCGCTCACCGCGTCTAAAGAGCAAGCTGTCAATTGCATTTATTTTGTCATTGGAGCAAGCCGAAGGACCCTGAGAATTCGAGCGATTCGACGGTGTCCATTGAGGTAGACCGAGTGCTTCCCGTCGATGACAGAAGCTGCAGTATACGTACTGCCAACGTTCATCTGCACCTCTGGGCCCGGGGTATTTGTTTATCTCTGAGAGATAACCTCGATAGTGAATTCTCATTGAGCGACAACTCCGCCCAGGGGTTCTTAGGCTATTCCTCGGTAGTCAGCTGAACGTTGTTTCTGGTTCACACACATAGCACATGTGCGACTTGCGAGATGCCCAATAAATGCTGGCCAGCAACTATCGTGGGTGTGGGGCATGAATTACGTGACTGATAAGGCTCGGTGCGTAGTCTCTATATGCTCTCAGGCATGGCATGGCTTCTGTTCCAAGCTCCACAGTTAATTAGGGCTATCAAAAGCTTGAAAAGATGATGATCACCTTCAAAAAGGCAAGAGCTAAACCTTTTGCTAGTGGGAAGAGTCGTGAATCTCCCACTGGTGATAAATGAGATTGGGCCTTAAGAGAATGAGTATGAGCTTTACCCTTTCTCTGCAAGTTACGTATTCCCAACAATACACCGCTAGTAATGGTGGCTGGAGCGACAATTGCGTGAGGCGTGTTGAGCAGATATGCGCAGTTGGTGATAGTACAGAATATAAATCTCTCTTAATAAGCATGGACTCAGAGAGTCCTTATATACTACTACAAAA
>JABCKG010000384.1:0-11224 GCA_018851835.1 Hypsizygus ulmarius | reverse complement strand
GGTGTGACCTGTGACCACGGCGTCGAAATTTTGGATTCGACAACCAGCCGAGTGACCTGTGACCGGCGCAAAAAAAATTCGACAAACCCGCGCCGCAGGCACCTTTTTTGGAGGCCCCGCGACTCGCGAGGGTGGTTCCGCTGAGTTGATTCGACACCCATGGTTGTGACCTGTGACATTTCCTGAAATTCGACAAAATCCAGGGGCCTGTGACCCGTGACCGTCGAATTGATTGAAATGGGACAGTATCGCGTTGCGTCTGTCACATGACGATGAACAGGTCTGTTCCGACGAAGGACCGAATCCTCACCCTCATTCCACTTGCTCAACCGTTCCTTGTACAATGTAACTTTGCAGCACTACTGCCACAGAGCCTCTTGTCTGCGCCTCTCTACGCCACAGGTGGTATGTAACAATTTGTTCGCGATGGGCGCAGCCACACTCGCAAATGCTGAAGTTGCCCCGTGGACGATGGAGAGAGAAGGTGCTGGTCTGAGTGGGCGTCGCAAAGTACGCATCATTGTATTTCGGATTTTGGACTGGGTTACAGCCGTTTTCTGAACGATAGACCCCTCAAAATTTCGTACGGATAGTTGTTTGGTTGATTGCATCAAGAATAGCACCGTAAGTATAGGCAAAGAAGACAAGTCGGGTTGCCAGCCATCACTGCCTCAAAATCAGATTGCCGCGAGATGAGCCTCAAGCTCAACTCGCCTAAAGGCAGTGCCTCTTGCTGGAAAGAGTGGCAAAATTTCGATGCCATCAACCCATCACCCTAATAGCTATCCATGTGAGAATGCACCTGGGGTCTAACGTCCAGAATTTGGCTGTACTGGTGGCTATGGCCTCAGGTCTCAGATCTCAGGTATCCTGCCTCCCTGAAGGCTCTTCTAAGACTCGTCTGTTCGCAACGACGCTACTTTTGCGCTGGTGGGAATTTACGTATGTAACTGACAGTGTTCCTGCCGTGTTTGATAGTATAAGGACTTACGATCCTTCTGTAGCGATAGCGACGTGTACGGATTGAATATCTCATCACGGCATGTCCAAGTAAACTTCCCCATCTTTTAAAAGCCTTGAAGATTGGCCCCGGTTTGTGCCATCTGTTCCACTCCTGCCTACTAATGCATATCCAAAGCTTTTTCAGTCTCGCCCCATTCTACTTACTCCTCGCTTTTCCAAACGTATATGGTCAGGATAATCGTAATCCACTGCTCAATGCAGAAGCAGAAGCGTTTATCAACCAAGTGATTGCGGACTGGCGCTCTCCTGGAGGCGTCGCTGTTGCAGTTGTGAAGAGAGACGTCCAAGGCACATGGAATGTGGAGACGAGAGGATATGGTACTGCGACAGCGAACGGAACCCAAGTCACCGAGAATACGCTTTTCTCTATTGGGTCGAATTCTAAGGTACTGATTCGCACATAGCTGGTCGAGTCTCTCGTTTACATGACCATCCCTATTTACAGCTCTTCAATGTATTGGCTACGGGACTATTGATCAACAATGAGACGCTCTCACCTCGTTTGTCTTGGACTACCAAGATCGCGTCTATTGTTCCGAGCTGGGGTCTAGCAGATTCTACTGCTTCCAAAGAAGCGACCATACTCGATGTTATGAGCCATCGCGCCGGACTACCCCGGCACGACTATGCTTTTAAATGGTCTGACGATGTTCGAGCCATTGTAAGTGCCATTTCTTTCCTAGAACTTCAATTATGCTCATGTTTTATGCAATAGGTAAAGAAGATGCGGTTTCACAGGCCCTCTGCAGAGTTCCGTGACGTATTCCAATATAATAACAACATGTATACCCTCCTGTCGTACCTTCCCACCGTTTTGCTCCCCTCGAAGATACCTTTGGCTCGATATGTTAAACAACATATCTTTGATCCTCTAGGCATGACATCAACCACATATTCATATGATGTGGCCAACTCGGGCGGACACCTCGCCGATGGGATGGCCAGGCAAGTAACTAACTTCTCTGATCCTTTCGGCGGCATTCCTAGGGCGATACCATACTGGTCGATTAAAGGTGGCGAGGATGGAAACGGTTAGTGCTTTCCCTTTCGACGGACTCGCCGTTCACCGATTATTTTGGTAACATGCCAGTATTATCTGGAGCCGGCGGAGCCATAAGCAACGCCATTGATATGGTAGATCGGCATGTACCTCCTGAGTCAACTTTTGCTGATTCCATCGACAGGCTACTTGGCTTCAAACACTCCTCTTGGATGGTGTCAAACCAGGGACCAATCAATCTGTCATCCCCGCAGCCGCTTTTAAAAGGGTGTCTACTGGAATATCTGTCCAGGTTGTAGCAGCGTGAGTTGCTTTAGCCTTTCTACTTTTCTCCTACCAAATGCGATTCCTAGCCAATTCCCTGAACTATCCCCCGTCGTATATGGTGGGGGCCAACAGCGGAGCACGTACAGAGGACATGGTGAGTTTCTTTCTCAAATAGACAGACCGGCCTTTTTGACGCGAGATCGCGTCAATAGAGCTCATCGAACACGGCGGTGCTGTTCCAGGTGTGTGCTCTCAGTAATTTCCGTTGCATTCCTCTCATCTTTTCCGTGATAGGATTTCACACCCAAATCACTCGCCTTCCGTCCGATAATCTCGGAATCGCAGTTCTTACAAACGATAATGAATACGGGTACTTCATTATGGAGATTGTCAAGAACTATCTCACGGATGTCGCACTTGGCTTAGAATTGATAGATTGGAACACCAGGTACGTAGTTTCCTTCTTCAGGCCATGCTTGACTGACAGTCGGAGGAGGACAGATTCAAAGCCCTTGCATCTACCACGCCAGCACCGGCTACTGCGCGGCCACCTAACTCTCCTTTACCTGTGGTAAATTTCACGTCTTTGGCAGGGACGTACAGCAACGCAGGGTATGGAACTGTTGAACTTTGCCTCATTAACCCAAAAAGCCCTTTTGCGTCCAGCACATGCAAGGCGCTTGCTGCTAACATATCGGTCATTCTTCCCGGTGCAATAAACACGAATATCCCTACATTAGTTGGAACATGGGATAGTCCGTGGATGTCCCACATCCGCCTTACTCATTTCAGCAGGAATCTGTTCAATATCAGCACGTTGACAAGTCTGGTTAGTTCTAATCATTCTATTCATACCGAAAGGCGCTAATCATATCAATGCAGCCCACAAACACAGCCTCAGAGCCATACTGGACATATGGCGACTCGGCGGGTGACATTGGAGCATACGCACATTTTGGTTTCAGCACCGGTGGACTGCCTATTGGAATCGGGTTCTCCGGCGTCTGGGGTGCTGGATCGGGAGTTCCAAGCATTCAAGGAACATCTGTTCGTGATCGTGCAGAGGTCTGGTTCGACAAAGCCTAAAGAGACGTCGGAGTCGTCATTTAATAACTTGAATACTGCGTATCATGGTCCCACTAGATATCCGTCGTTGGAGTCTTGTAATAGAACCTTGTCTTCCAACTTCTGAAAACTCTGAACCAACGAGCTCACAGCATGACGAAATGTACTGTATGTCATGTAATATGTTTCGGTCCGGTTTGCCGATGCCACGTGCCAAAATTAGTTCATTTTTGAGCCCCTTCACGTTTTGTCGCTTGACTTTTAGCTTTTTCCTAAAGTGCCACTGTGTGACAGAAGGGATGGTTCTGCATCGTGCCACCGAGCTCCACGACACTGCGCTTTCTCAATGCATGACAGAAGTAACCACCTCTTGCGCTTGACTTCCTCCCACTTCAATACGACCACGCTCCATGTTAAATTTCCTCTGGATTGGCCTGGTTGGACAACGAAAGAGTACACTCTGACTTCGGCACATTCTCCGCGTTCGAATGAAGAAAGTCCACTCACAGTCATTGTGGACTCTGAAACCACTTCAGACTATAGCTCGGATTCACCGGTTTTCCGAGCATCACTCATCACTTCATCTAAACCCGAGGTTGTCGCACTCAAATTTGCATTCCGCGGGGATCTTATCTCTTACCTGGAGGAAGAGTTGGAGGTGTACGAGGGGCCGTTGAGTTCATTGCAGGGAAAGACAGTACCACGCTGTTATGGCCTTTACACCGGATATCGTGAGGATGGAGAACCTATAGCATGCCTGGCACTCGAATATTGGGGCCAATGTATAGACCAACCATTTCATTGTCTTTCATTGAACATACGGTATGTAGGCTCCTTGACTGTTCTTTTTCTAGCAGCTGATATGCCACCTAACAAGGATGCGAATACTTGAACGGCTTCGGGAGATACATCGACAAGGACTCATCCACGGTGACGTCGCAGAGCGGAATGTGTTGAAGATGGATGAGGATATCCGAATCATCGACTTTGATCAGGCCGAACCTCATGACTGCGAATGTTATATGGACTTTCGTCCTGGGAAAACAGCACCAGATGAAAAGGATTTTGGCTGTCCCCATCTATGGAAGCTTTGTAGGTCAGACATGAGGATATGGGATTAGCCTGGTGTAGCCTGAGCTCAAAGGTAAGCTTGGCTCCTGAAGAAGTGCGGTCGCTTGTGATAATGACTTTGTTCCTAGGACATCACCAAAAGAATCTGTTGAAATATACCAGCAAATGTATTTATACCAACTGCATTTATAACACGCAGCGCGTCTACTCCTGATTTCATCCAACAATCGACTAATACGAAAGATGTCGTCGTCAGCTTTTCCGTACAGTGCCAAAACGATGAAGTACATTGCAAGATTTGGACGGCTAAATCTTGGTCGTGTGAGCCACAGTCAACATAAATAGATACGTCAACGTCGTACATCGATCAAGGAAATACCACCGCACTGCACTTTCATGCTCATCGCTTTTGTTTTGAATCTTGCTATGAAGTTGTAACAGGTGACTCATTAGGAATTTAGCAGTCGACATCAGATTCAGAGCATTCCAGAGTCCCATGCGTTCAGTCAATTATGTTTGCGCACTTTCTATACTTTGAGATTTCAGTCCGCGACCTCGAAGGAAGACGTTCATGTTCTGATGGAATCGCACTCCCGGCACCGATTGATATGTATTTTACATTGCAACGAGTGACCTCTCGATGTTGAGGTCGGAGAATCCAAATGAACGTGTATATTTAAATCTAGTCTCGACTCTGAGCAGAGATTAACCTTATAGGGAATGGTTCTTGCGCGAGAAGTCATCGTCACTCCTCGAAATCTCGTCCTACAAGCGTCAAAGCATTGGATGAGCATCCCACATCGCACGAGCATGCAGGATCCACATACCATCATCCTCTCTTCATGTATCGACTCTTTGGTAGTGTCTATCCGGATTGCAATGTTCGGTTGATTTTTGGGCTTGGGCCGATCGAGAGCAGGGATAGCTCCCATAGAGCCAGACTGCGTCGTTGGCGGCAGTGAGACGAGCATGTGGCTGACGTCGTCCTTGCTACCGGTAAGGCTTTTGCGTGCGTTGAGTGTTGCAAGGAGGGAGTTGGTGTAGACTATGGGATGAGTTTGTTAGGTGATAACACATAGGTATATCGTATGAGATGCTCACATCGCCCAATACAGAAGTAAAATGATGCATAAATCAAAGTATTTGGGGAAGCAATAATCTGTGAATATCGAATTTGTCACGAGAATTTTGTATGTTTTTTAGGGCAATTACATACCGCGATAAGCGACCCTATTGCGCAAACACTGGATGCGATGGTGAGTGCCGTAATATATGGATGCTTAAGTATGAAGATACCTCGTCAAACTGGATAAGCAAATTCAGTTGCGTGTAACGGTGATTATGGATGGATTACTTACACTCCTGTGTTCACAACAAACAAAATCTGCGGGAGAATAGTTAATACTTGGTCCTTATTTTCAATTCACTATGGACCGACCAATCGATTGATGATAGTGTCCGACCTGAGAATAATTTCACTACTGGAGCAATGACGCCAGGCATGCACAAATATCCTTACCTTTTAAATCCAGTCCGGGCTTTGTTGAGAATGATGCATAGAGTGGCAGCGATCATAACGTCGATAGCAGTAGAAAGAGCGTTGATGGTGAGAGTTAGAGCCTGTGGAAAGTTCGGGCACGGGTGAGTCGCAGGGGTGGATCGATATTGTCCACATACCGAAATAGTTAGAAGTTCCTCGAAAGTGGCCATTTGCATTCTGAACGGAGCTCATATCAGGCCGAACAGGAATCACTTAGTCGGTGAAGACTTACGAGATGATAACCCAAGCTGATGGTCACCGATCAGTAAAGCCAATCTCTTTTATTGGCGTACTCATACCTGTGCCACAACCTGTTGAAGAAAACATTGAGCTATTGAATGGAGTTCACAGTGAGCTTCGTCTTACCAGCATTCCCAACTACGAGGAAGAATATAAAGGCACTAAGAAATATATTCCTTTTGCTCACTGCCCACATGTCAGTCTGACGGAGGAGGTATGTATCACAGAATACGTACGTCGCCAAATACGGGCAGTGTAGTACCTGTAATGTGGGCCCTCAACGACATACTCTGATCAACCTCAACTCGAAGGCACTTACGTCTGCACAAAAGCGCCGGTCAAGCCCTGAAGAAAAAATGAACATCATAACTCGATGAGAGGGTTATCTGATACGTACTGTGAAGAGAGCTTCAAGCTGCAGCCAGGCTATGAGTCGGGGAATGTTCCCTGCACATGCATAGAACTTTTCTCACCAGGACGGACCTAAATGCACAGGTCAGAAAAAGTCCTTCATCAAAATTTGAAATTAACGCACGATGTCAAAATTTGGAGGCTGTCTGGCGTGCTTTGGCCAAAGAGTCAGTATGGTTGGAGCCAGAAGAACCGAGGTTACGTACGCATAATTTGATACTAGATAATGGTATACTACAAGACAGTATTAGAGAACGAGAAATCTAGCGACAGTCGACATAACTTACTAGTATGGGAGATCATGCCCAAATGAACGGTGTCGAAGACGACCGTCGATGCGACCTAACGGTGATGTAAATCAAAGGGTCATCATTTTTGCAGTGGGGAAATTCGACATACGAGGGCTTGCAGATACCAAACGTCATCGGGATAACCTACGTTCCATCGGTTTAGCCCTTCCACTGAGCAACAGTAGATGGATTGTATACGCACTGATATAATAGTAAAAAGTCTGAACCAGCGAAATCCCGTAAAGGACAGCGCTAATGATGACGCCGATGAGCATAGAACCCATGCTGAAAAACGGTCATTGGTACGGGAGCAGATGTTATGGTCATGTCACTGACTCGGCATTGATGGTGGCTATTGTGTTGTTCGCCATGATCGTAATGAAGGATTGGAGGGAAGGGAAGGGAAGGTGGGAAGATCAGTTTTAGCTTGCACACTGACTCGGAGCACTTTGAAACCGTCGAGAACAAGAAAGACGGCGGAAGGACGACGGCGAGGCGTGAAGCGTGAAGACTAAGTTGGATGCGTTAAAGAGAGAGCATGGGAGTGTAATATGTAGTACGATCTTCAATGTTTACAACGATATCGGGTGGGACAAATAGAAGCCTATTCTTCAGGTTGCCACATATAACCGAGCGGGGAATTGAAAGGATCTGTCGATCTGGCACCATCAAAAAGGATTTGCACATCTAGGCCCACCGGCCGGCGACGTTATTATTATTGGCACTCGTTCGTGCAGCCGGTCCTTCGGACAATATTTTCATGACTTGAATGAGGTCTCTGATTGGCTGGATCGACCCGCAATTAATCGATGGAAAATTGCTAGTCGTGTTGCTTGGATACCCCCGGGACTCGGCAACCGCTAAGGACATGGACAGATAACACCATGGAATCATCGTAGCATCATAGTAAGATAGATTTCTTTACGAGGTCATTATGTTGGTGAAACATAACCTTCAGCTTCACGCAAGGCTTCACGTATATTAACAGAGTAGATAACGTTGGATCTGGGGTTGTCACAGGACGAGAAGACCGTGACGTGTCAAAGTTAAGCACAAAGCATTTGCTTCCGAAGAATCATTTACTGAAAATTGGCCTTTGCGGGCCCCTAAAGCCTGGTCCTGATAATCTGTGGGGTTTCAGCTAAGTTTCAGCACCTTCGATCACAACGGATGCTGGGTGACGAGGTAGAACCTGGAACGATGGTTTCATCGTTTTCTGTGCAGCTAAACCATTAGAGGGCGCCCATATGCAGGTATTCTTTCCGTATCTCAATGTAAAAGCACTTGACCAGACAGTCCAAAGAGTGCAATGACACGCAGGCACACCGTAAGGAAATTGCGAAATAAACCTCAGAACATCGCCGTAAGTACTACACCTAAACTCTTAAATTCAGACTAGAATCTGGCTAGATCTCATCAGGGGTGCAATCAACGCGACCCTGAAGATCAAGATCTCCACATGTTTAACAGCTTTTCACAATCAGCACTGTCGGATGCAGATGCGGTAGATAATTCAAACCGGAGCCGGAACGACAAACATCATCTTTTACCTCCAACTTCATACAACGCTCTTTACCCTCGATCGCGAGGAGGCTCTGAAATGTCTACCTCACCACTGAACTATGTTGTCGCGGCAGCTGCTGGGGTCGTTCTTCTGCAATGGTGCCTCAAACCGAAACAGTCTGCACCCCTTCCGCCTGGCCCGAAAGGTTTACCGATTGTTGGAGTATGTTTTATGCATTGCCCGTCAGAGCTGCCCTGCTCATACTCACGATTCACAAACCTTCTCCAGAATATGGCAGACATGCCAGACAAGCGACAGTGGATCACATATGCTGAATGGGGGCGGAAATGGGGTGCGTGTTCAGGCAACATACTATGATCCTCAGTTTTCATATTATGCTGCAGGCGGTATATTGTCGGTCACTTTACTCGGGCAGCCCATGATCATCGTTAACTCTGCGAGCGTCATGAGTGAGTTGGACAAACAAGGATCAATCTACTCTGACCGACCTAGGTCGGAGATGGGTGGTGAACTTGTTGGTTATTCGCGAACTCTCGTACTTATTCGTTACGGCCCTCGCTTCCGGAGTTACCGCAAGCACCTGGCTCGTTTCTTTGGTTCAACTGTTGCGATGGAACGACACCGCCCAGTTGTAGAATACGAGACTCGCCGGTTCTTGAAAAGGACCCTTGTGAACCCAGACGACCTTGATCAAAACCTCCGCAAGTAGGCTGAGGCGTCCAATTCTTGCAGGCACAGAGTTCTGATTTATTTATTGTCATAGATTGGCAGGAGGCATCATCTTGTCACTGACATACGGATATGAGGTCCAGGATGGCGAAGATCCTTTCGTTACACTCATTGAGGGTGCCAACGATAATTTCATCGCTGCCACAGTTCCAGGTGCTTTCCTAGTAGACTTCTTCCCTTCTTTAAGCCTGCTACCTGAATGGTTGCCGGGCATGGGTTTCTTGGAGACTGCTCGCAATTGGGCACAAGCGACACAGAACATGATTGAGGTTCCTTTTGCCTTCACCAAGAAGCAAATGGTGACTATTTCCGCTATTTCAGTTCACAGTTTGGCTTTATCTTTTCCTCAGGCTTCCGGCATGGCCCAGCCCTCGTTTGTTTCAGAAAATCTGGAGAACGAGAAGACTATGACCCCGGTTGAAATTGAGGATGTCAAGCTCGCGGCAAGTTCGATGTACGGTGGTATGTTGACAACTTTCTTTGATGTTGTCAGAACTCATTCTATCGATTACAGGCGGTGCTGACACAACCGTCTCGGCCGAATACGCCTTTTTCCTTGCTATGGTCCTGAACCCAGGCAGGTCATGACCTTCGTCTGAGGCATTTTGCTGACATCGCATCTCACACCAATAGATGTCCAGAAGAAAGCTCAAGCTGAGATCGATTCTGTCATTGGTAACGATCGACTCCCCGGATTGGCGGATCGTTCGCAACTACCTTACGTCAATGCCGTGGTCACGGAAATTCTTAGATGGAACAGCGTCGCGCCCACGGGTAAGTCATGTTCCTCCACTTGAAGCATCTCTGCCTTCATCTCAAGTTGCCCAGGTGTTCCCCACGCTGCTATGGAAGATGGTATAATAAATGGATATTTCATTCCTAAAGGATCCATCATCCTCGCGAATATCTGGTACATTTACTTCGTTTTGGAATCTCTCGACGCTTCATTTACTTTTTTCATTTCCAGGAATATGTTACATGACCCGGAAGTGTACCCTGACCCCTTCGAATTCGATCCCGAACGACACATCGACACACCGGACAAGCCAGCCCAGCAAAACCCACGCACCGTCTGCTTCGGCTTCGGACGCCGTATCTGTCCCGGAATGCATCTCGCAGAAACATCTCTGTTCTCGGTTGTCGTCGCGGCACTCGCCGTCTTGGACATCACCAAAGCTGTCGAAAACGGCGTTGAGATAACTCCTGTTCACGAGAACACGTCGGGCATTATCAGGTATGCTTGTTTCACCATCAATTTTGGCTTATACTTACTTCGTGATAGTTTCCCTGAGCCCTTCAAATACGTCATCAAGCCCAGATCCCAAAAGGCCATCTCCCTAATCAATGAGGAGCTCTAATAGCCCTAGACACCTGTCTACACTCGCTCTCCTTTATACATGATACTGACATTCTCTGTTTTCTTCAAATTTAACATTTACATAATATATACCTTGGATTAACGTCCAGAGCTCAAAGTTTTAGTGATGAGGTACCCAATACGCCGCGTACTGGACGGCAGTACCGTATGTACATACTTACAGTACTACTTACTATGACATTTGAAGTCGTGGGGCGCACGCATTGTCACAGCATCTGCGTTCGACCTAAGTAAGAATTAAAACATTATTAGGCCAGGAGACCGAAGGAGAAGAATACATGAACCTGACTTGGAGAACAGCTGGAAGAATCTTAAGTCGCGCCACTTACTTTTACTACATGCCTGCTCCATTCGTCTTTTTTCGAAGCTCAACTTATTCCGAGTCGGTCGAAGTTGTCGACATGTTCAATACTATCAATGTCCGTAATCATTAGAGTTTCGAAGGCAACATAGTTTTCATTCCATGAATTGCGAACACTGTGACTGCGATCAAAAGTACGAGAGAGTGCGATCGCGATAGGGTACCAGCCGAAACTGGTCGGTCCTTTCACATCTGGAATTGAGGTGGTTATGTCTTTGCACAGATTTTGAATACGTTTGGGAGGATGGAACTGGGGGGTAACGTTCAATGACCAAGTCTACCGATATACATAGTTCATTTGGTGGCACTAGTCTATTTGAGTTC
>JABCKG010000383.1:0-11257 GCA_018851835.1 Hypsizygus ulmarius | reverse complement strand
ATGCGATATTCTTACGGTCAGAACATATGGATCAGGGCGAAAACCTCCATCTCGCAAGGGCTAGCACATGACGCCCAGGAGAAACCAGATAAAGCCAAAGTCATTAACGATCTACTCCCAGAACATTACAAGGAGTACAAATCGGTTTTTGAGAAAAAGGCTTCGGAACGGATGCCCAAATGACGGATCTATGACCATGCGATTGACCTGAAACCCGATTTCATACTGAGAGACTGCAAAGTCTACCCCCTTACCCTGGCAGAACAGGAAAAGATGGATGGATTTCTCAACGAGAACTTGAGGAAAGGATACATCCAACCGTCAAAATCTCCTATGGCATCTCCTTTCTTCTTCATCAGCAAGAAAGAAGAAGGACAGCTTAGACCATGCCAGGACTACCAATATCTAAATGAAGGAACAGTCAAGAACATCTACCTGCTTCCATTTGTCGGAGACCTAATGGATAAACTCAAAGGAGCAACAGTGTTTACGACACTAGACCTATGATGGAGGTATAACAACATACAGATCAAAGAAGGCAATGAATGGAAGGCCGCATTCAAGATGAACAGGGGACTCTACGAACCGACGGTTATGTTTTTCGGCTTATGCAATTCGCTGGCAACATTTCAAATGATGATGAACGAACTGTTCAAAGACATGATTGACGAAGGATGGCTGATCATCTACATGGATGACATGCTAATTTTCTCTAATGACATAGAGGAACACCGACGACGAACTCTACGAGTACTCCAGAGACTTCAAGAGAACGACCTCTTCTTGAAACTGGAGAAATGCACATTTGAAACGACCGAGATTGAATATCTCAGAATGATAATCAGCCATGACAAGGTCGCGATGGACCCAACGAAACTAGTGGGAATCAAAGACTGGCCGATACCGACGACAGTGAAAGGAGTCCGATCCTTTTTAGGATTCGGAAACTTCTACCGAAAATTTATCGGACATTATTCGGAATTAGCACGACCGCTAAATGACCTAACCAAGAAGGACAAAACTTGGGAATGGAATGACGACTGCCAAAGGGCTTTCGAAGCACTGAAAGAGAAGTTTCTTGAAGCACCGGTGCTCATTATGCTGGACAAGACAAAACCATTCATCATTGAATCTGATGCCTCGAAACATGCAACAGGGGCAGTACTACGACAACAGGACATGAACGGAGAATGGCATCCATGCGGATACCTCTCCCACTCCTTTGATGCGACACAATGGAACTACCAGATTTATGATCGAGAACTATTGGGAATAGTGTGAGTGCTTGAGACATGGCACCATTATCTCCAAGGATCCCCTCACCCGATAACGATCCTATCTGACCACAAGAATTTGACATACTTCCGGACAGCACAGAAGTTGAACAGACGACAAGCGAGGTGGAGCCTCTTCTTGTCAGAATTCGATATCAAACTCGTGCATGTCCCTGGAAGCCAAATGGTCCAATCTGATGCACTGTCCCGACGACATGATCTATGTCCAACCGAAGATCATGATAACGAAGATGTGATCTTACTCCCCGATGAACTATTCGCACGAATAATCGACACCGAAATGAAAACTGCATTCGCCGCAGCACTGATGAAAGACGAAGTAATGATGGACGCAATCCAAAACCTGAAAAGCAAAGGCATTACTCTGATGAAATCCGATCTACAAGATTGGAAAATTGACGATGGCATGTTGTTCTACTGAGACAAATGCTATGTACTGAACGACCCTGAATTATGATGAAAGATTGTGGAATGATACCACGACTCCACCTCGACTGGACACCCCAGACAGTTCAAAACCCTGGAACTGGTCAAATGTGACTACTGGTGGCCTGGAATGTACATCTTCATAAAGAAGTATGTCGAAGGATGCGCAACGTGTCAACAAATGAAACCGAATACACATCCCACTGTAACACCACTAATGCCGATCAAATCTGCTGCGACACGCCCTTTTGCACAGATAACAATAGATTTCATAACGGATCTACCCGAGAACACTGGAAGCGATTCATGCATGGTCATGGTAGACCATGGCCTTATGAAGGGGGTAATTTTTATCCCTTGCACGAAAAGGATCGACGCCTTGGAGACATCGGACAACCTCCTCAAACACGTCTACAAAAGATTCAGATTACCCGATGTAATCATATCCAATAGAGGACCCCAATTTGCTGCAAGAGTATTCCGGGAATTAGGACGACTCCTAGGAATTACGTTGAAAATAAGCACAGCATATCATCCCCAGACAGATGGACGAACAGAACGGGTAAACCAAGAACTTGAGGTTTATCTCAGGATTTTCTGCGCTAATAACCCCGAACAATAGAAGGACTTCCTACCCCTCACAGAATTTACGCACAACAACTGAACCCATTCTGCAAGAAACGCGTCACCATTCTACTTGATGATGGGATATGATCTGAAAACGTTCCCAACACCTTATCCGAAGACTGATGTCCTAGCCATAGAAGAAAGGATCGTGGAACTACAATGAACACAAGATGAAGCCTTGGCCATGCATGAACTGGCAAGGAACAAGATGATGAAGCACATCACAAGAAGCTTCAAACCATTCAAAACAGGAGAAAAGGCATGGCTAGAAGCCACAAATCTCAGAACACAATACACGACGAAGAAACTAGCCCCGAAAAGAGAAGGACCATTCGAGATAATGGAAGTCTTGGGACCACTGACCTATAGGCTCAAACTACCGCATCAATGGAAGATCCACCCAGTATTCCATGCGAGCCTTCTCACCAGACACAACGAAAATGAGATCCATGGGCCCAACTTCACGAATCCTCCCCCAGAGATAGAACCTGAAGGCAAATTCTACGACATCGAAGCAATCCTCGCACACAAGAAAGTCCGTGGACAATATATGTTTCTGATCAAATGGAAGGGTTACGCAACAGCTGAAAACATGTGGGAACTGACCTTCCATTTAGAGCGATCTCGTAACCTTCTAGACCGATACGTCAAAAGACATCGACTACGACTCTAGAAACTGGCAACTATCATGACAGATACCAGCTTCAAAGTGTTCTTAGGTCTTTTGTTCGGACTACTCCTACCGATTATATGCCTTCATGTTCTCTCCTCGACCCACTTCCATCACCGAAACCTCCCTGAACGACTGGATTCACTGGACTCATTTATCCAATTCCAGATCCATCCTCCCTCTGAACATGATGATTCCACGATCGAGCTCACGATCTTCTGATCTGAAATGCCGATCCCTATCCCTGGGCTAGCCCACCTTTCTCTGACGAAAGTGCACTTTGCACCAGAAGCATATAACATGGCGTGATACCATGAGGACGATAAATCGAATGAATAAATACTCATTCATTCGAACAGACGACTTCAGTTCCCCAATATCAAATGAATCACCATGTCTACTAACACTTCCACCTCTTCCACCTTCGCACAAGACTTTGCCACCCTCGACCATTTCCGTCGATGGATCCAATCCAGCGCCAACCGTGATGCTCTAACACCCAATGACCCCGCGATCTTGAACAGTCTCTATGCTCTCGACGAGCTGCTTGAGCTTCTCAAGACCCTTTTAAGACAGAAGAATAGAATCAAGAATGCCCTTGATGCTACGCTCCTTTCACTCATGTTGAACGGTATCGCCAACGAAACCTACCCCAACCACGAAGAACTTCGACAGTTCTTAGAACGATGACCCGTCATCGCCCCGACTGCACCCCCTGAAACCTCTTCCTCCTCGAACCTGACAACTTCATCATCAGAACAAATCGTTTTACCTCGACTGACCCCGAGTCGAACCTACGCTACCATGACAGGTTCTCGACAAAACCCCATTGATGTAGAACGATTTCCGACCCCTATCCCCACTGCCAGATCCCCGACCAGATGACGCGTCATCAACCCTCCAGCCCGAGTCACCCCACGATGACCTTCCACCCTGCCCAAGCTAGCTGAATGCTTCAGCTGCAAGAAGACTGGCCACTACGCCTCATCGTGTACATCCTTTCGGTGCAACACCTGTAAAAAGGTCGCCCTGGGACATTATCCTACAGCATGCCCTGAACGCCACAAACTCTGTTATTGGCATCGATCACCAACCCTCTATGCATCTAGGCCAGGTTTCTCTGACGATGGCTATGATGACAATTTTGATGACGCAGCCATAGCAAACATGACAGGTGAACCGAGTGGGTTCTATTGAAGTCGGTGACTTCAATCCTAAATGGGGGGTAATGTTACGATTTTCCCTTTACTTTACTATGCGAACTCCCTTCTTGTTATGACACCTGACCATGAGATACTGTACTTATATTTGCTAATTGTTCTTGATGACTCTAGACTGATTACTATGAATGCTTACCCTTTCCTTACTTACATTTTCCACCATCCAACCAATAGTGTCGGACCTCGCCTTAGCCACGACTTGACAAGTAGCGCACAGACCAGTTCGCTTACTTATAAATACTGAGTATTAGTTAGTGTACATCCCTAACTTGACCTTAGCTATCACACTGTGGGAATTGGCCAAAATAATTTGTGGAATCATGCTGAATATATCGCGGTTATTTTTTTTGATGTCTTCCCACACATGGCTGAAGAAAAAGAGGGAGTATATTTAAAATATGAGCTAACACATGTCCATCCTAGGATCAAGCCTCATATCTGGATGATTTCACTGGCATGCTCTCCTTGGGAGTATGGAGGATACAGCAGATTTTTTAAAAATATGATCAGGATAGACTGGCAGAGGATATGATGATTATATTGTGATCGGCCGGTGACTCCATTTGGGCAAGAGGTGGCGCGTGGGAGTTACTATGCAATTATAATTTGTAGTTGTGAATAGTCACAAATGCCCAAAGTTGATTAGAGCAAGATGTAGACACTAGTATGTAAATGCTCTTTACCACTTTTCTCTCTCTCGCTAAGTACTCGAGTACAGTAGATGCACATGAGTCAATTCAGAGCACATTCCCACATGGGGCCTCATGCCCAAATGGAGTCACTGGCTGATCACAATATAATCAGCATATCCTCTGCCAGTCTATCCTGATCATATTTTTAAAAAATCTGCTGTATCCTCCATACTCCCAAGGAGAGCATGCCAGTGAAATCATCCAGATATGAGGCTTGATCCTAGGATGGACATGTGTTAGCTCATATTTTAAATATACTCCCTCTTTTTCTTCAGCCATGTGTGGGAAGACATCAAAAAAATAACCGCGATATATTCAGCATGATCCTACAAATTATTTCAGCCAATTCCCACAGTGTCAATCACAGCTGGTTCTTGCTCACCGATCCCAAACTAAGGTCTTGACCTCGACAAGTCAGACTCTTTATTACTCCGAACGACTGAGGTCTTAGTCTCACGAGACTAGACTCTCTTGAACCTGAACGACTATCTTTGTCACTGGACAGATAGGTATATTCCGCGAAGCCTAGGAATTATACAGAACGATGACTCAGATCACGAGTTAAGCACCGGCTTAACACCTGGCAGTCATCTTATTTTCTAGTCTACTTTATTTTCCATGGAGTAGACTTTATTTTCATGGCTATAGCTAGTTCTAGCCTAGGTATAAGTACGAGAGCCCTTGTACCTAGCCCAGTAGAGAATCTTGAACTACTTATCCCAGTCTTTCGAGAGATATCTAAGTTTCCCATGTGATTCAACTGTGACTCGTCACCTTTGCCTCACATATTTTTGACTTAACAAGTTGTTCTATTCGAAAAATCACTCTCTTATCGCCTGGCTCTCTGGAACCCCTTGGTCTGATCAACCAAGACTACCCGTACTAGGCGACAATCTTTGCTTTCTTAAAAATCTATTCTCACTTGTATCCACGTAAACCTTGTTTTCAATGACAAGTTGTTATCCTCTCCGTAGTCATGGTGTTGCAGTGGCTGCAGCCATGGAAGGTAAGCAAAATAATACTCTTTTAGATGCTGACCAATTATCAGATTTAACTCCAAGTTTGGAACTCGGTGAGTGCCTTCGCGAATCAGATGCCCACTCGTACAGAGATGTGGTTGTCTCGCATCCTACTTCATCTGCTAGTCAGTGTGGAGATTCCATTGGTGGAGAGCATTCTGCTGTTAATAGTAACACGAATGAAATTATTTTTCCTTCTGTACCAAAGGATGATGAGTACGAGAGTTCTTACTTCTCATCGGGCTCACCTGAGCCTGAGAATGAACGGCTGTGGACTGTAGTTACGAGCCACCATATGAGGAGCCTTGAATCTCTCAGTAAGCTCTGTTTGAGAGCTGGGGTGTTTTTCCTTGGACAAGATGTCCGTAATTTGAATACAGGCCTTACCACAGAACAAAACACTGTGATTGCTGCAGCGGAGAAAGAGCTGTCAGCTGAACAACGAAATCTAATTAGCAACAGATATGCTAAGGTACATGATGTCGCCGACTACATAATGTCGATGCCAGTCCCTGGTCCATCCAAGGGAAAGGGACCAGATCCATGGAATTGGGGTGCAGCCAGCATCCAGCCGAATGAGTTAGATATTGACATGCAGCAACAGGAGTTTGCAGCATGGGCAGCACAACGTGTTCTGCAGCAGGCACCCAATGTAGCTCTGGCCATGGATACTGGTCCTAAGGTTGCGCCTTCCATTCCACGTGTTGCGAGAATTTTGGTGAAGCCGAAGTTAAAATACCGTGTGACTATGGAGGATGTCACAGATGAGGATGGGTCTCCTGGTTATCATACTACGATGAGGGACCTACCTGGTGGTTCTCGGGTGGCATCTCACAAGTCTATGATGGCAGAGACTATTGCCAAGAAGGTTGCTGAGGTCATCGAGACTTCTGCATGGGCACGGTCTAAGCATAGCTCACGGGCTCCAAGCATTACCCCATTGTCGCAGGTGGCTCCCCAGAGTTATCTGGGTCAGGCCCTTGGGGCATTGAGATCAGCGCGGACAGTTTGCACAGCTGAGGTTGGAAGGCAAGATGATGGCCTACCTAGTAGCCCAGGTTCGAGCTCATCGATATCGTCCTCTTCATTGTCCTTATCTTCATTGTCATCTTCATCTTCCTCAGAAGCAGATGCTGGTCACCGGAAATCGGCTCGGACGTGCAAGCAGTGCAAGCGGTCAGCTATAAAACCACGTTCACTGCTGAAACCGGTTCTCTCTCGGGAGTATGATGGTGCCATGGATGGTCGTGCATTTCATCATTCTGTGACAGAGGGTATGGACTATATCAGGACAGGTCAGATAACCCATAAATGGTGCATCTTTGTATTATTGTACTACTTGAAAGGTCAAGCCTATGATTTTTACACTCAGAAGGTGGCTAGCACATCGTCGGGGTGGGACTTACAACGATTCTTCAGTGAGATGTTTAATTACTGTTTTCCCATGGATTTTTGCATGAAGCAGCGTGAAAAACTGCGTCGCTGTTTTCAAAATGAAAAATCAGTCTCAGAGTTTACATATGAGCTGGAAGAACTTTACAATATGATTGGTGTTATTTGTGAACGTGATCAGGTGGTCAAGTTGTAGGACAGCTTGATTCTGATCATTCAGAAAGGACTCTGGAGAGAGGGCCTTAACCCCGAAGTGTCTTCTTGGGAGGACATCTGTGATGCCGCTCAAGTTATCGAGATCGCCGAGAATGTCACGGATAGTCGAGGAAATCGACGTGGTGGCTGGGGGTGGAGTGGGGCTAGTCTGGCCACTGCTAGAGTTTACCCTGGTGGGGGCAGGAGTGGCTTTCCATGAAGCAGTGGTAGTGGCTTTCACGGGAGTGGGGCTGCTGACAACTGGCCATCACGAATGGGCTTTCCTTGACCTCGGAATGATTGTAGTGATCGTGTGAGTGGATCTCAGATGGGTCATGGATCCAGAGGGTGAAGCACTCAGGGAGAGGCTTCATCTGGTGGTAATGGATCTGTGAGGAAGACCAGTCAGCATACAGTTTGACTTTCCGATAAGGAAAAAAATGAATTACTTGCAGCGGGAAAGTGTTTCCGGTGTCGCGAAGCAGGTCATTTGTCCTGCAACTGTCTCTTGGGCAATTCCTTTAAATCTGGTAAAGGAGATGGGCCACCAGGGCTCACGACATTTCATATTGGTGTTGACCTCAGTGATGCTGAGCGCCTCTGGAGGCTGGCAGATACAACAACAATGGTAGATACCTTAAGTGTTGGGTCAGTCCAGCTTGAAAGCTCATTAGATGAGCTAGCTCATGCTGTTGAATCACCTTACCAGCTCAGTAACTTGGCAGCAGAATGTGCCACAGTAGTTCTTGAGGAAATGCGACCATATCCTCTTGATGATCCTCCGATGCCTCAGCCTGATGAGCGGTGTTTCCTTGTCTATCGGACGGAGGGCGGGCTGTATGTTATTCATGATTCCGACTTTGTCTGCGAGGAGAGTGCCTTGATCGAGACATACCTTTTGTTTGATTCATCCTTTAATCTTCCTAATTGGTATGCTTCCTGGCAAGCCACTCATGTTGGGGCTTCATTGACTCATAATAGCCAATGGGCCCAGGCACCATGCATGGGCAATGTGCTGGTCCTTGGAGCAGAAGCCGTGATTCATGCTGCATCTGATATCTTGCCGCCGTCCAATGTGCAGCCCGATATGGGCATTGCGGCGTGCTGGCATGTTGAAGAGGTGGCATCACCTACAATCTTGGGTCAGTTCTTCTACCTCATATGTGATGAGGCACAGGGGTGTAGCTATCCTGTATCTCGGGCGTCGCTGTTGGATAAGTCTTTTGACCTTGTTAGCTACATTTTGAGCGCAATTGCCAGCAGCAAAACCTCACTTGCAGCTAGTGACATGGGGGCTTGCCATGCAGGTCCTCAACAGGCCTATCGTGACCCATCAACAGATGGCAGGGATGCCTGGAGGATTGGTGGAAATCACTGTTGATGTTGCCGATGATGCTGATAGTCTCCCTGAGCTTCAGTCGAGGTCAGACACTGCTTCAAGCTACATGAGTGATGACTTACCAAGCAGGTTACCTGACTTACAGTCAGTTTCTGACTCTGATGAGGATGGTGTCACATCATCAATTGGTGATGCACCAGGATCTTCTGCCTCGTTTAACAGATCATATCTTTATGACAACGAGGCAGCAAAGTCAGCCAGTGTGCAGTCATGGTTGGTGTCACGAACCCCCATTTTTCTTCTCTCATTGAACCCAATTCAATGTTCAACACTAACACTTTGAACACTAGCACATCATTCGAACTGCCACATTGATCTTATCTTATCGCCTCACATGACCGGCAGCCGGACCGAGCACCACTCAAAACCCCTCGACTCCATGTTCGAACCTGTATCGCTACTCGATACAAGCAGACACGATACATAGCACCACAACCTGAGCCATCCCCGACTCTGTCCAAATCTACCCTTGCCATACATATATAAACCCTGTAGTTACCCGCAGAATGTTATCCTCGATATTCTTAAAGACTTACCACTTCTCGTATCATCTCGAATCTCATCTCGTTTCTATTTTCTCAACTCGCTCTATCCGCCAAAGCCTCAAAGCTCTTTTCAAACACAAGATTGCATATCGAAGACTTTCCAAAACTAACCAACATTCCGAACTCTCGGTAACGTGTTCGAACCCTTCGATCTTCATTTCGTTCGACTTCGAAGCTTACATTCGAGGCGCTTGTTCAACATCCGTGCCTCGAACCCTCATGTTCAGTCTCAAAGCACTTTCGAGTCCATACCGCCTAGTGGCATTACTTTCGAAGCTGCTAAACATGATTCTGAACTACTAACTACGTTCAAATCCAGGATGAGTCCTAACAGTTGGCATCGGTGGCTACTGCAGAATTTGATGAGTTGCAGTTACATGGAGTACAAGTTCCACAAGGTGCTTACAGGGCCTTGCATCAGAATGCTGCTGTTCCAAAGGACTTCTCACGTCTGGTTCCTAAGCCAGTTGTAGTGGTGGTCATGATCAATGGACATCTGGCACAGGCGCTGTTGGACTCCGGTTCGCTGCGTGATTTTATGTCGTCCACATTGGCAGACCAGTTGAAGGTCCCATGTATCGTGCTGGAGAAGCCATTAGCATTGCAGTTGGCTGTGCAGGGATCCCAATCGAAGGTCAATCTGGGAACAAAGGTCAGAATTTGTTACCAAGGCATTGATGAGGAGCGGTACTTTGATATCGCCAATCTCTCTGGCTATGACCTGATTTTGGGCACGCCGTGGATGTACCAGCACCAGGCAATGGTTGGGTTGAACCCAGCTTGGGTCATTGTCGGTAGTGACATGGCATGTCCCATACAAGGTGAGGGCATGTCGGTGATCATCTCACATGCCGTGGAGGCGTTCAAAGACGTGCTGCAAAAGGTACGACAAGAGTTAGTCAATTACGCAGAGCCACTGTGCTGTGAAGCCGCGGATACTGACTTACCTCCATTTCATGATATCAATCACCAGATTCCTCAGCCATGGCTGCTACTTTCATACATCATTTGGATCAGTTGATGCCCATGGTGATGCATCATGAGCATCAGTTGATTTTCTGTCCAAATTTAGTAGGGATTACAAAGGCTCCCCTTGGAATCACCCGCGGAAATATACCTCACCTGATTTAATGGTTAAATTGTCAAGTCGCACTCGGAGAACTCCGCCGGCCCAAGTTCCAAGCACCCAAAATTTAAAGTGCACAGTGGGAGACTTGAACCCTTGACCTCTCGAACTCAGACTTAGTTTATCTTCACCAGTGATCAATGCCGCTGCACCATGAGGTCCTTATTATATGTACAATATAACTACAATATATACTACCGTTGCATACATTTGAGGAATAAAAAAAAATAGCCGCCCGCCAGCGCGCCGTCCATTTTTATGGACGGCGCGCCGGCGAGTGCTTTCGACCTGCTGCTCCACCAGCAGCTGGTACTGCTCTCCCTCCTCACCCTGGCCATGCCCCAGCTCCTGTGCCTCGCACCCCTGCTATTGCAGGTAGCTGCGGGCCCAGGAGCAAACAGGGGGGGGAGATTGCCTGGGGCCGGGACTAGTGCAGGGGTGGGTTGCGGGGGCTGCTAGGGGTTGCTCGAACCATGCTGGCTTGCTGGATTGGTGGCGGTCATCCTCCAGTACACGCTATATGACGGGGTGGGGTCCAGGGCCAGGGTGTTGCTGGCCCTGGTATGCAGGTGGGTGTTAAGCCGGTGCTTAACTCGTGATCTGAGTCGTCGTTCTGTATAATTCCCGGGCTTCGCGGAATATACCTATCTG
>JABCKG010000381.1:0-11289 GCA_018851835.1 Hypsizygus ulmarius | reverse complement strand
AAGAATCTGGTGCAGATACAAGGCGGGGGAAGTGCGGGGGATATTGTTCTGACGCCGCTGAGGGAGGAGGTCGTGACCAGTTTGAAGGGTGTGAAAGAGGTGCTGAAGAGAGGCGAGGGAAATAGACGGACGGCATGTACGGATTGGAATGAGCGGAGTAGTCGAAGCCATAGTGTGTTTCGGATGGTGATCGAGAGTCGGGAGAGGGGGAGTGGGAGTGGCGACAAAGACGAAGAAGAGTCACCTGTACCTGCAAACGGACGACATACGCCAGGCATCGGGAGGCATACTCCCGGTCCTGGTGCGAGGTCGCAGACCCCGGGTCTAGGCGGACGGTCACAGACCCCGGGTCTGAGCGGTCCAAGGTTGAAATCGCGCGGAGGGAGGAGCGTGCAAACGTCTGTCTTGGTCAGTATCTTTCAAATATTTGTGTTGCACCATTCTGATAACTTTACCTTGCCTTCCAACAGAGCCTCATTGATCTGGCTGGTTCGGAGAAGGCAACGTCAGACAAGGAGAGGACGAGGGAGGGGAAGTACATAAACACGAGGTAAGTGGTATTGGCTTTACATTTCGTACGTTAGCATGCTCACCTTGCCGTTTCTTTTCTTTCCTTATCAATAGTCTGTTAACATTGGGCTCCGTAATCGGCACCCTCGCAGATAATTCAGCAAAGGGCAAAACGTGAGTGGAATCACAACATCTTAACACCCCGCTGACCACACTGCGCCACAGCGACCATGTCCCGTACCGCAACTCGAAGCTGACGCGCATGCTGCAGCCGTCTCTGTCTGGAAACGCGCGCATCAGTGTCGTGTGTACGATCAACCCGGATGTCGGGGCGGTGGCTGAGACTTTGAGTACGTTGGGATTTGCGAAGAGGATTAAGAATGTCAAGGTGGGTGGTTCTCTCTTTTTTGGTTCTTCCCTTTCTCGCACTCTCGCCCACACACATGATCGGTGTGTGATGTATAACGAGTGCATCTGTCCTAATGTGTTCCCGCCCACTTTTCTTTGATGATAGCTGACGATGTATATGTGTCTGTGTTCCGCTGCAGCTACACGCGGAGAAGAAGGAGATCGTGGACACGGATGCGTTAATCGAGCGGTACAGAAAGGAAATTGAAGATTTGAAAAGCAGACTGGTAGAGCGCGAGGCGGAGGCGCCTGTGAGGAATAGGAGGTTATCCGCGCGTGAGGTTCGTTTCTCTTTCTTATCCTTTTTGCCTCTGCCGTCCATTTGCTGATGGTCGACCTGTTCATACTCTCAGCAAGTAGACGAGTCGAAGGCGATGAAAGACCTTAATACCCGGATTCAGCAGCTCACGAAGCTAATTTTGACCAGCCAGACGCTTGATGAGTCAAAGGGTGATGAGAGCCGGCCGGCTAGTCCTGTCAAAATCGATTTCGACATGTCGCCGTACCAGGTGCGTTCATTCTGTTTCTTCCCTCTTCATCCCATCCTTAATTCAATTCCACAGCTGCACCAAGAACTCCTCACGGCACGCCTCCAACTCGAATCCCAAGCCACCCAGATCCTCTCGCTCGAAGCTGCGCTCGACGCGCGTCCGCCCTTGCCAACAGACGCGCCTGACAGCGAGAAGGATAGGCTGATACAGGAGCAGGCGAAGACCATTAGGGAACTGGAGATTGTTGTTCGGGGGTATGAGGAGAATTTGGGGGAGCCGTTAAGAGCGGTGAGAGAGGATGTGGAGAGGGAGTGGAGAGTCAAAGTCGAGGAGGAGGTGAGGGAGAGGGAGGAGGGGGAGAAGTGGGCGGCAGAGCTTGTTAGGGTTGTTGAGAAGGAGAGAAAGGTCAGTTTGGAGAGAGAAAACTCTTCTTTTGGTGCTTCTTGCTGATTGGGTTTTTGTTATAGATGCGGTTGACGCTGGAGGAGGAACGGAAGGCGCTTGCCGCGTTTGTTATGAAGTTTGACTCGCTCGGGTTGGGGTTGACGTTGCCTGCTTCCACTTCGTCCTCGTCGGCTTTGGCGTCAATGCTGAGACCGCCCATGCCAACACCGGGCGGAGCGTCTGCTGCCTTTGCGGGGCGGCGTTTATATTCCAGTATTAATGCTAGGTATGATTTACCGTCGTTGGCGGAGTCGTCGCCGATTCGCATGCCGGTGCAGGGACAAGGAGGTGGGGATGGGGATACTAGAGATGGGGAGATCTTGATGGAGCAGATGCCGGAGGAGGGATGGTGCGATGTGAGTTTCGAGGGGCCTCCTGTGGATGTGAGTGTAGGGGAGGAGATCGGGAAGGGGTTACGTGGGAGTGGGGGTGGGCAGAGGAAGGGAGCGCAGAGCCCGACGAGGGTTGTGTTGGGGGATAAGGAGAATGTGGTGCCTTCAGTCAATGTGAAGGCTTGATAATTCGGAAGATACTAGCTGGTTTGGTCTCTTTGTAATGGTTTCTCGTCCGGATGCTCTTAAACAAATGTCATGTTTTCCACGTTTTCGCTTGCAGACTGTATACCTCATCAATTTCTAATTTGCAGACTAGAGATGCATCTGTGTTTTGCGTTCGGTGTTGTGTTCGCTGTGTGGATAACATGCATATGGTCGGCGCGGTGTTGCTCAAGCATTTCGATTCGCAATTACCTGTCTTCGCTGCTGTTTCATAGGCAGTTGGGGGCTTTCCAGATGTTACCTAGGTCTTATCCACTCTCGATCGTCTCGTCTTGGGCTCTCCTCGCTTATCGATGTGAAGTGCGTTACGCCATTCTGATATTATTTTCATCCGCTCATTGTTTTTATAGAGGGATAACTACCCAGGCACCGAGTGCCGTCAAAGTCAACCCTTGCGGTTCTCAGAAATCTCAAAGTTCTTCCTCCTGTTCTATATGTGAGTACATATTTGATTTTCTCTTTGCTCCCTGTGAAATTACCGACCATTACCAGTCGGGTCGAAGGCTTCCAGAATACACCTGTCGGCACGATCGGCCTGTTGTCGTACCCCAATCCAGATGGAAGATTTTTGAAAGAATGTTGTCCACTGGCCAAGCCCCACGCCCTGATTGTAGCTAGCCCAAGCATTTCAGACAAGATGCGAAAATGAAGACCGAAATTGGAATGGTACGCATAATGCTGCTCACTGCTAAGCTATACGCTGATCTTCGAGGGTATACTGTAAGGTTTCTCAGCTTACTCCTACGGAACTTTCTTACAAGAAACTTGGAAATTGTGATACAGTATATGAGCTCTATAAGGATTAGAGTGTGAATGTCAAATCTCAAGGAGCATCAACCTCATCTGAACCAGAGTACAACCCAATAGTACCGCGCTGGGTGTCTCGGGCCATATGAAGGTTCGTCCTTTGGGAGTCGATTCACGATCCTACATCCTCATCACTGGCAGTACAGACATGTTCGATTCTGACATTGCGACTGATTTGAAGGAAACCTAGGCAGCATCGAGCGACAACACCTCGAGTGCTGTTCACTAATAGTTCCAAGCATGGGTGCCTCTCTCGATAGCTTGCTTTCTTGTTTCAGGTTAGAAGCACATCAAACAGTGAGTCTGGAGTTGTTATCACGTCGGTTATTGACTGAGTCATCCATTCTCGCTAGTGATCCATGATAACAGCAACTTTCGATGTGGGACTTCAGTTTGGATTCATTCTTTAGCTCCCGTTTTCCTTGCAGTCTCAATCGTATGTTTCGCTGCTGGATTTGCATTTAACCAGGTCAGTCACTTGTCTTGCCTATTCTTTGAAGTTATGCTGGGTTATCTACTACGGATTTAGGCTGGTCGTTGACGGTTTAGTCCAACAAATGAAAGTGAATTAGCGCTTTCCATATCTTCCATTATGCGATGTTGCAGTTGTCCCGATGAGAGACCTTCTCTTAGTTATCCGGCGTGTCATTAACTTCCTCCAATGGTACGGCGCCGAAGAAAGAGTGCAGATAAGCAGATCTTTAGTACGTATGCATATGCTCAGGTAGTTTACTGACTCATATTGACTTCTTGCAGTGTACAACATGGCATCATGTGTTAACTATGTATGTAGATATGATAATTAAGTCGCATTCTTCAGTCGTAATTCCGGTTCTTACTTAATTCCGGTTCTTACTGCACATCGCCTTAGCAAGCCATTATTCCAAGACGCGGAGACTTCGACATCCTTGCTTGTTCACAAGGGCGAGGTGCGTCCTAAAATGTAACAGTTGTCTCCATAGTACTGAATCATCACGAAGCTACCACCGCGGCTTTTAGACTCTCGTACCCAGCATATACCTTGGTCCATTGTTGAAACCGGCACCATTCCATCTTCAGTCGTCCACCGAACTTGCAGTCGCAGGTATTTTGCTGGCGATCAAGATAATATGGTCATCATATGCGCAGGCGTTGACAGTATGTTAAACGTTCCGTTTGACTCCCATTTCCCTGGATACGCAATCCATACAGGTGGCGACATTCGAGCATCTTCAAGCCTAGTTACAGGCGCTGGGATCCACAGCTTGAAGTCCGTGTTCCACGGATTTCCTCACATTTGCGTTGACAATTCAGAACTGCTCAAAATCTCGTTCATGACGCAATTATATTATATACGTAGATGAAATTGTAGTGCATGCATTTCTCGACGTCCTGGTATCTCGCAATTTCGCGGTTTTGGGCCTCCTAGCCTGAGGACGCATGACCACAACTGGATGAGCCAGAGAAAGAAAATAGGGTAAAACACCCTAATATTTTAAGATGTCCAGTCGAGGTTGACCTCGCACTAAGCAGCGACAGCTACGGATATATGCAGAACAACTGCCGATCCTGAGAGCCGAATCGATAACATCTTCGGTTTCAAGTGAAGGTGGGAGGCCTGAACATGCCCTGAAGACCTCTCTCTCCACTGGTTTAGCATTTATCCAGGTATGATCCTTCTCATGCTGTGACGTCGACAAAGTCGTCAGAGACGAGCTCTGTGTTAGGACGGCGTTAGCGATGTTGCGTATCATCTCCTTGATGCAAGCCTGATGCGGGGCTTTTCTGTGCCTGACAGAGCCGAAAGTTTTTCTGAATGAGGCTTAAGCGCCTATTATCTACTCTTTCGTTTCACCCCCCACGTCTGCGTCACTATGAAAGGTCAGTGAGTTGTAGTCGCAGGCGATACGCCATTCACGACTTCTCTTCACCTACAGCATGGAATGGAAGTCACTTCAGCATGCCCTCGATCACCGCCTCGTCGTCGTCACGTGGAGGCCATCCTGTGAGGGAAAGATGTGAGCAATATACATTCTGAATCTAGATATTGCCCGAGCGCATCTGTTATTTAGCTGCCTTCACTATCGACGAAGAGAATGATAGAGAGCTGTTCAAAAGTGATCCGCATTCTCCAAAAGAGATAGAAAAATCTTATTTTCGGCTCAAGAAGTACGCCCTCCTGTTTGCCTTTGTTTTGCTTCCCCTTGGACAGTGACGTTTATCTGTAGGCGCATTTTTGACCTTCAACACGAGGTGAATATTGTGGTCTTCCGCCTCGGATTATCTGGAGATTGATCAATCAAAGCTCGGCCAATTTTCAAGTGAATGTCGTCAGCTGGGAAGAAGCTATGCTCTAATCCTAGCTGCTCGAGATGTTCGGGAGGGCCTTGAAAACATATTGTTAAAGTTCTACGACAATGCATATCATCTGTCTCCTGTTCTTCAAGACCCTAGCCTGCCCATTGGCGCACAAATGGGTATTGAATCTTTCCCATATTGGTTCGAAGGAGTAGCGGAAGCGTTCGAAAATATGCGTGATCGGCTAAATGAGTTTAGGGAGTACACTGTGAGCTATCTTATATTGTCTTGAAGGTCTGAATCCTCTGACCAGTTTGAGCCAGGATGAGAGTGTAAAAGTCAAATGGTTGATGGGAAACTTTGCAAAAGATTTGAAGGTAAGTCCCGAGTAGGTAAATTTGACAGGCATGCAGGTAACGAATAAACCAGTACCGCGCATCTTGCTTGATGGAATACAAAGGTCAGCTCATATTGGAGGCTTGCTGTTTTCCCGCTGACCATTGGTTAGGTCAACTTGACACTCTCTACAATCGTCAGTACATCCACGATCTCGCGGATGAGATGGGAGAGGATTTGGACAATATGATCACGGCATTCACATTCTTCAACATTTATGGTATTTCGTCTTTCTTTGAACTATCATTCACATAACATAACCCCGCACAGGAATGCCAGCTATGCAATACGAGCAGAAGCGCGATACCGACATCCTGCTCAGTATGTCTACTGCAGCGACCTTTTTCTCAGCCGTCACCGCCACAACTCTTCAAATGTCTCTTGATAGAGAAAGGACACCAGTCTTATCAATTGTCAACAGCTTCTGGTTCTGCTCGCTGGTTCTTAGTATCGGAGCAGCCCTAAATAGTCTGTTAGCGGTTGTCTGGAAGCGCACGCCCTAGTAAGTTCGAGTCGGCCATCGTCATAGTGCCTCGTGATTAACCGTGATGCTTGTTCAAGTGGTTCACGAGGTCGACGACTTCCTCTTTGGGTTACTATCTGGATCCATGCCTCGGCTCCTTTTTTCCTCGCTATCTCTATCGCTTGTTTCTCAGCAGGACTAGCACTATTCAGTTATGGCTCTGACCAGGTTTGTTTGCTTTGTTCGCAGATGCTTCCCTCCACTAATGTCCTCTCTTTAGGCTCCGTTCACGTCATCCCTGACTCTTGTAGCGACTGCGGTGACGTCTTTTGGGCTTGCCATGACAATAGCGTGGTTTGGATATGAGCAATGGATTGCTCCTTTCCTTCTTCCCAATGCGCCATGGAGTCCTTTTCGAAAGCGCAGGGACAAAATATCGGAACTTTCCCCTGAAGAGAAGATCACTCGTCCTGTCCTATCCGACCGCCGCCGATCAAGGACTGGCTCGATATCTGACCTCTCAGCTGGATCCACAGACACAAATGCATCTTCTTTCAAAGTCATTCCTCCAATAATAACATCCCATCTATCGGTCTCACCGCTTATCAGCAAAGTCGCCTCCTTCGCTCGTACTGTGACATTGAATCGACGCGAAATCTCGGATCCAGAAATACAGTTTAACCCTCCGCCGCCGGTGCCGGATACCCATGAACGGCGACGAGAACAGTGGAGGAAGAGCGCCAAGCTTGCAGCATCGGTGAGATTGGCTAGTAATGCATTCTGGCTGGGTTCTTCAAGGAGGAGCTCTCCCAATTTGCCTATTCCCTTTCCTGCTGTCCCCGACTCCAAAACAAATGGAAGTAGCAGACCATACCTGTCTCCAATGGGTTTGACCTTCCCCACTGAGCCGTATCGTGTTATACCTCATCAGCATGAGGCTATTCAAGACATGGCGTATTCTTCAACTGGTCAATATCTCGCTTTTACGAGGTACGAAATTTTAAGGAAGCTGTGCTTTCAATCAATGAATTGACGCCCACAGTTACGATGCAAGCAAAGAATTCTCTACAACATCAAGCTCCTCCACTGAGGTACGTTGTTTGTAACGCTACGGATGAGATTTCTGAGATGCCTCTGGCAGTCAAACTATTCAAACATATTTCGGCATCAACATGGGCATCGACGAACCAGTAAACAGGTCAAATGGTACGTTGATACTTGTCTCTGTTTCATTATCTTTGAATGGCATCACTACAGGTCGCCTGACGGAGGGAGGCTTCTCGTACGTCTCGATCATGGCATCGACATCCTGGATCCCGTAAGTTCCTTTCATTTTTCTACTCAGTTCTGATTGGCTCATAATTCGACGAAGGCATGCCGCATGATCTCAAGTATAAAGCGAGCGCACTCAGTTGAGGCTGCATCATGGTGCTCGTCATCTAGTAAGTGTGTTTCTTGAATTGGCCAGTGAGAGTGCTCTGATCGCGTAGATATGCTATTTGTGGAGCGGAATACAATCTTCAGAATGGTAAATATTGTTTCTTTAGATGAGATTTTCAGGATTGATCATGAATTCAATCTATCTGCCAGACTGTCGATGGACATGTTGGTGGAAACACATTCCAGAATACGACGTCGGTAACTAATTTCCAATGCAGACTGTAGCAAAGTATCGCTTTGAGAATCTTCTTCTGCGAGACATAGCCGTCGTTCCCAAGTCCACCCTTCTACTCATTGTCGGCCGCGTCTTACCTTCTCGTGACCAAATCATACCAAGCAATAGTAGGGCAGAAAAGCAATTTATCTGTATGTGAATTTCCTTGCTCACAGAATGAAATGAGGCGAACTTCTAACTTGATAGTGTACGACATGAACTCTCGACTGTACCTCAGGTGGGAACACATATTATCTTGTGGATTCTTATCGTTATTGCTGCAATTTCGACGTAGCCGAAACCCGATTCTCGACGATGTTCGCCATATTACTTTGGCGCAGACCGTCTCATCTACGAGGGAAGGATTTGACATATTGCTCGGCCACAAGAGCACAGTACGTCTACACAATATTCTATTAGACTTCCCTGACGTTTCCTCTGCAAGCCGTCTCCTCGACTATGGACTCTGACTCTTCAACCACAGATGCAAAGTCCACACCAGTTGACACCAGCAGGATTTCACCTTCAATCGTCTGTCGCGTTGACGGGCTATGGATACTTCGCTGGTGACCAAGATCAGATTATAGCCGGCGCCGCGTTGGGTACATCGATCCATATAGACAGTTTCATCGTCTCTTCTGATTTGCCCTCTTTCATAGATGGTGATATTCATTTTTGGGACCGTGAGACGGGACGACCAATCCACCGCCTTGAAGCTCGTGCTGTCAGCAACGGCTTGAGAAGCTTTGCGTGGTGCCCTCGTACAACCAACGCTGCCAGCTTCGCGTCGACTTCTGAAGAAGGAATCAAAATATGGACGATGCCTCAGTCAGACCTACAACCTGAATCACCAATCATTGGTGAGCCCAATCGCAAGCTACCAGAACAACTTGATGGCTCGAAAGTCCCGCACTCGTCTGTTCTTGGCTCGGCGATTACATTTGAAGAACCCTCAAATATGATTGACGTAGGGTAACGTAACAAATACCATGAAAATTGAAAAAGTTGATGTCAAACGATGATCCCGTCATCGGCGGTTTCGAACATCCGATGAATTGCTGACAGTCTATCATACGATGCTCTCATAAATCTCTAACTCCTTGAGTAAGGCGTCCCAGCGTCCTTCATTCCAAGTCTTCACATCGCGCCACTCAAGACTGTCCTCGCCCCAGATCTTCTTCAACCACATCACGACTGATGCGACCATGAAATCCGCAAATGTAGGTTCCGTCCCAAAGAAATATGGGCTCGACGATTTATTCTTCTTCAACCATCCATCAACCTTAGTGAACGCAGCCTTGACCTTAGCCCACTCCTCTTCGCGTGCCTGCCCGGTCGGCAAAAGCTCCTCCAGCGTCTTTCCAAAAAACGCCTCTCTCGTTGCGCGGAAATATGCCTGGCCGCTGGGGGTTATGACTTTGAACGCAGCAGGAATGGCGAACTGGTAGAACGGGATTAGCGTGGCACGATACGCGTCAATGAATGCATGCTGGAGTGCGTGGGTTCCATCAGGGAAGAGCTTTGGTGCGTCGGGATAGGTCTCGTCGAGGTACTCGGCGATGCGCAACGATTCGGCAATAGTGGTGCCAGTGGATGGATCATAGATGGCTGGGAGCGTGTAAAGCGTAAGGTCGTGGGTGGGTGGAATGCCGTGCTTTCTGCACAATGCTTCGACATCATGGATGTCAACCCAGACACTTTGGTATGGTATTCCCTTGAAGTTTAGACTGTACCTGGAGTAACAGCTGTAATCAGTTTGAAGCAGACGCAAATATAAGGAATCACGGACCTCGTCTTCCAGGTATTGGGCGAAAAAGCCTGACCTGGGACGGTTGATGCGATATCGTAGAAGGTAATGATATTCGCCATGTCGATGTTCTGGATCAAACTATGTACAAAGACTTCCGACGCTATACATATATTGACGGTATTTTGAAGTCCTTGCTAGTCGGACCTTAGTCAGTGGATCAACCTCATGGTTTGCCGAAGTCAACTGGGGCCAACTACAAACCCATTCGTTGCGTTGAACGGCATCAAGGCACATCCTGTCTTCATGCATCTCAATATCTTAGGCGCTTGCGGTAGAACGGGGGCTCACGAATTATTGAATACCTCTGTATGTATAAGACACATGGGCGATCCCAACATATTTATGGTTTCCAGTTCTTAAACGACGGTCTCGTACTTCTCTAAGTCTTTGAGGAACGCGTCCCATCGTCCCTCGTTCCAAGTCTTGATATCCTGCCACTCGGGGCTGTCCTCACCCCAGATCTTCTTCAACCATATGATGAACGACGCGACAACGAAGTCGGCGAAGGTGTGTTCGTTTCCAAGGAAATAAGGTCCGGACGCCTTGTTCTTCTGCAGCCATCCATCTACGACATTGAAACCAGCCTTCACCTTCGCCCACTCTACATCCCGTGCCGCACCACTCGGGACCAACTCCTCCAATGTTCTCCCAAAAGATGCCTCCCTTGTTCGGCGGAAATACTCCTCGCTCCTGGGGTTCAAGATCTTGTTCGTCGCGGGGAGGGTGAATTGCCAGAGCGCAGCGATAGTGGGCTGGTACGCGTCGATAAAGACGTACTGAAGGGCGTGAGACCCGGGAGGCAGGAGCTTCGGGGTGTCGGGATACGTCTTATCGAGATACTCGGCGATCGCTGAGGATTCAGCGAGTGCGGTGCCTGTAGTAGGATCGTAGATGGCGGGAAGGGTGTAGCTTGGGCCGTTGGGACCTTCACTGGTCGGCGCGATGCCGGCCTTCTTTGAAACTTCGGCGATGTCAGGGTACTCGACCCAGACGGTCTTATAAGGGAGGCCCTTGAAGTTAAGAGAGTATCTGGAGTAATATTATCAGCCGTTGTTTGTTGTGAGCAGTCGCAACTCGTGCCCGCTCACCTCGTCTTCCATGTGTTGGGTGACCAAGCGTTGCCTGGCAGTGTGGATGGAATATCGTAGAATGTGATAACGTTGGACATTGGGCCTTACTTTGTCGGATCGCAATTTTGGAGCGCTCTTTATACTTATGCGGATCGTCTGGGTCGGACCGGAAGTGGAAGTGGATATAAATATTGAAATGTGAAGCTCGAGATCACCTGGTCATATGTGTGTGGATTATAGACCACCAGAGTAAAGAACCCTTCAGAGTTCACGCGGCTCCATCTTGCCACTTCATATGTCGAAAGTTGAAGCTGTTTCCCGGGGGTAGTGTCGTGGGCAAAACCTCCCAGACCATTCGCCAATTGCCGGCGAGGCAAAACCCCTGGCAAAACCCCCTGGCGA
>JABCKG010000380.1:0-11332 GCA_018851835.1 Hypsizygus ulmarius | reverse complement strand
ACTTGGTAAGTGCTTCTTAAAGTATTTGCATTGTTCAGGAGCTGATGATTTTTATCAGCTTGTATTTGCACGCAAGGGCTCAGAAGTTGTGGACACCGTCAAAAGATTTGATGCCTCCAAGATAGATATGCTATAAAGTGTCCCTTCTTTGCCTTACTGGAACATACCATACTCATTTGCACATATGTATCATACCATGTGTTGATCCATTTATTTAACGCTTCGCACTCGACAATTGTGCAACCTCCCCCAACGATGCTTGGTCCGCCTTCACCGGTCGCGTAAGTCCCGTAGTTCGCAATGAATTCGAGTGTCATCCAATTCCAAACGGCAATATACCAGAGCTCAGAGCACTTGGGTGGACAGGCTTGACTCGCGGTTGAATTGATTGTCCTGGAAAGAGGAGTCGTGAGATCGACAAAGGTCGTCCTCAAATAGTATCCCGACCAACCCATTCTCCCCCATCAGTATTTCTCACTATGTATTCAGATTGTTAATGTTCGTGTCCACAAAAAGACGATTATAAACATGATCACTCATTTCTCTTGGTCGTCTGCCGAGTCCGGTATGGGTGCAAGCTCTTCACCCCCTTCAACCCCGGCGTCCATTGATTTCAGGATATCATCTAACTTCGCCAACATTCCATCCAGCTTCTGTTCAAGATCTTCTGCGATATCGCCAGCATTGTCGAGATGCTTTAAAAGCTGCACAACATTGGCGTCTTCGGTTTCGCTCAACGTCGACTGAGATAGCAGGACCTCCAGCTGGGCTACGACCTCAACAGCGCTAATGACAACGAGAGGTTCATTCTGATCTGTGGTAGCGTTGTTGGCAGTGCTGGTCGACATGGTGGAACAAGATCAAGTTGCGAGTAATGTCACTTTAGTCTCCAGTAGCTGACCTAATTTTATCCCCGACTCTATGACGTAGTCATAGGGATAGGGAGGGTTCTGTCGGACGCGAATCGTTCGACTCCCCTCAAACTCGTTTCCGGCAAACGCCGGATCTCTCTTTGTCAGCATTCCCCGGGTCAGCCATATTCAGTTTGCCCAAGGCCGCGACGCGGCTTAGTAAGCCGCATGCGGCTGTTTTTTCCTTGCGCTTTGTTGTTACGGGACACGGCTCGCTTGGTGGTGCCGAGCTGAGTCAGCGTGTCCCTGGGACACATGAGTGATGCGCCGTCACGCCACGTGTGCACCTCTCTTCTCTCCAGGAAACCACGGTCCCGTCACGCGGCAACGGCTGCCGATCGTCAGGGACCATTGGGCTCGCTTCCGGGACTGTTCCCTCACTTCAGCTCGGCTTCCTGGCCTGGCCCTGAAGTGGTGCCTGGGCCCCGTATCTGCCATGTGGAGTCTCCCTCTCCTCCCGCTCTCCCCTTTGCTGCGCATCCCCCCCTCAAGCTCACGCGTGTCCCGGTTTTCTTTTCTCAGGCCCGTCGCTATATCAGTGATCGAGTTTGCTGTTGCCGCCGCTCACTCATTCAAGACATGGGCAGGCTCGATCGATCTTGCCAGCGAGATGGTTGTGCTCACCGTGCTCGCGCTCGCCTGCTTCGCCATCCTCGCTCAGCTCGTTCACCTCTCGACCTCACTCTCTGCTGATCAGGAAGCCATGGCTGCACAGAATGCTGCCAGCGACGTTCCACTGCCGATCCACGATGTCAACGATGGCCCCGGTGATAGCGATGTGCTGCTGTTCTCTGATGGCCACCTCTCTCTGTAAGCCCCATCTGCCGTTCTCCTCAAAGCCTGGCTCCTGATATATTGCACACAGATCGCAGCACTCACCTGTCCAGAGCGCAGCTCTCTGAATGGTGCAAGACCTACAAGCTCCCTTACAGCGGCACCATCGCTGCTCTCAAGACTCACCTGGTGGAGTTCAGTGCTTCGGGGAAGCAGGGATGAGACCAGCAGTGAGGCTCACTGTGCTCTACACAGTATGCACTTGGGACAATGCTGACTTCCTCCTCTCTATCCATAACCAGCTTTGCCACAGGGGCTCGTCATTGCCACCGAGGACCTCGAGAGGGCCTGAAAAAGGCGGTGCCAAAGAAATCTGCCAAGCGCCGTGACAACCTCTTCTCAGCAGATGCGACAGGCTCCATGGCACAACCCCCGATGAAGGCTTCTGCCAACCACCACCTGCTACTCAAGAAGGAGGACAAGGAGATGATACCCTGGGTGAGCATCATGACTGTCCATATCCTGTTTTGTCTGACCTCTTTTATCCCAGGCTGAGCGAATCATGGAGCAGTGCCCATACTGCCCTCCTGACTCTCCCGTCATTGTCGTGGCCCCTGCTCAAGCACCTGCACCAGCCGGCACAACATCGCTTCCTGCTGAGTATGAAAAGGTAAGCTCTTGGTATGCTCGTCACCCCTCTCTTTCATTAATCTAAAATGCCTCGGCTCGACAGAATCTGACAGAACTCAACATGAACATCTCGCAACTCACGCAGTTGCTGTCCTCCATCACGAAAGTGTCGCCGACCGAAACACCCAGTGTGGCATTAGCCACTTTCACTCCTTCACCTTCCAGTGCCCTGTTCGCCAGTGCGCAACCAACCACAGGAGCGCAACTGACCGTGGCATTCGCTGCTTCCAAAACTACGTTACCATCAAGGCTGGCTTCTGCTCTGTCTTCGCTTGCTCTATCTCCCTCGCCCACACTCATGGCCCTCCCTGTGCCCACCATTCCAACCCAAACAGCCACCAGTGACGATCGTATTCAGATACTGAGGCTCAGAAATAGACATAAGCTGCACTTCATGCAAGGCGAGGTTCCCGATCCTCCAGCCGTCTCTTTCACGGCAAACATCCCAGAGCTCAACAGGATGTGGAATGACTCAAGCTTTGCCTGGGCAAATGAGTCATACCTCAAGATCCAAGGCCATCCTGTTCCCATCTGCCTCTGGCCTGAGGTTTACAAATATGGGAAATCCGGCCAATGGAAGAGGACGAAAACAAAATGGGGAGAATGAAAAGTGAGCAGGTAGTTTTCTCACTGCATCCTTATGCTCACATCTTTCCTTTTGCCTTTAGGCCATGGTTGAGCGCTGGCGCGAAGGCACTCCTGAGGAATTCTGGGCCGAGTTCTCAGTGGAGGGGAAGTACCTCTCCTGGGTGGCAATCATCAAGCGATTGGCTGCTGATCGTGCTACGGAAGACAAGGAGATCATGAAGCGTGCAAGGCTGGAGTATGGGGATTCCTTTGACACTGCCTTTCAATACCGAAAAGGTTCATCTTACAGTGTAATGCAGAATCCCACGAAGATCGCCTGTAGATACCGCAAACTCCATAGCATTGCACAGTGAACTCATCAAGTACTTGTCACTTCTACATATAGTATTACTTGCCTGCATCATTAATTCTACATCTACGCACAATGACATGTTCTACCACAAGAGAAACACCTTGCCACAGGTGCATGGTTAGGATTGAAGAAGTCCTGTCTAAGGAGGGTTGGCTCATCATTCCATGAGATCAGGTACTTGATGATGGTCAAGTGCATGAACTCGGTGCTCCATCTGCCCCATTCACAGATGATGCGGAGAGACCAGTGATGATGAGATGCCAAGTACTGGCAGCCTCTATGGCAGAAAGAGTGTGTTCTATAGGGATAGTGGTCAATTCCAATGTCAAGCAAATTGTTGCAAAATAGTTCGAGGAACTGTTCTGATGTCTACGGTAAATTCATATCAATTTTCCCATCTTGAAAAAAAGAGACAGATGCTGCTACCATTGATGCATCCTTCTCTGTGACTCGGTCCTCTGAAGCAATATGCCAGAAGATATAACCTTTTGTGATCTTTGATGTTTCCATCCACTCTGCCAAGGCTCAGACTGGGCACACATGGGCCTCACTCTCATCCAGCAAATGCAAATGGAAAGGTTTGATATCTGAATATATTACAACTGCTATGAGCACCACAAGTTCTCACCACCTTACTGCACAACTCACCACCATGCTGATGGGTCTTCCGGAATGGCAGAGTAAGCTTGATCTCGGTGTCGGAGATCCTCTCAATGTGGTGGACCTGAATTTTGAGGACCTCGTCAAATCGCAGCAGGCACAAGAATGCCAGAGTATAAGCAGCTCCAAGCAATCGCTGAGTTCTCGCACCCCCCCAGTTATGCAATGCTTTGTTGCATGAGCCTGGTGCATAGTCCTTGATTGTGTTGTTCTCTGGGCGGTGGTTGTAGTGATACAGTTCATGCAGAATTTCCTGAATTGCAGCTCCATTGATAAGTTCTTCACAGGTGATGCAAAACAAAATAGAGCTTATGGAGGTGATTGTGCATGCACTAGTCTGGGCCTCACCTGCATGAACTTTCCAGTGCCTCAAGCTCACCATGTAGCTGGAAACAGCCTCAGATACTGAAAGATTGCCCAACATCTTTCCAGTCATCTCACTCTTGTGCCAAGGGAGTGATCTGAGCCTATGAAGTCTACCAAATGCATAGGTCATTGATGCTCGCATTTTTTGGGCATAAGTGTATGTGCCACAGATCTCACTAGGTGGCTTCTTGGTGCCGTCGAGATTGATTTCATCACAGCTATTGAAAAGAGGGTTACACATGTACACATCTGACAAGGACACACTTATGAGGGCGCACCTGTGCATAATCCATGCAACAATTAGAGATGGGGTTTTCTCGCTGGGTGCACCATAAAAAAATGCATCGTCCTTTTCAATAAGATCCTGAGATACAAGAAAGTCGATACATCTTTGCATTTGTCTATACTCAAAAGGCTTGTAAGTCTTTCACGCAGAAAATTAAATCAATGGTGCAAACTGATACCCTCGGTATTCTCCGTCCATCTTGTCTGTAACCCCCTTGGATGCACTTGCAATGGTGTCTTCGAGGGCAGAGAGCCGGACATAAGACTTGGTGGTGGCTGACAGCTCATCAGATAGAAGAGCCTCCTGCTCTCCATCGAGGTCATCTGCTATCTCATCAATTCTGGGCTGCTCCCACTCGTTTGCTGGGCAGAACGTAAGGCTCAAGCCCTCAAGTCCAAGTGTAGCATGCTCCAGGGCAGTCATATAGATGGGATAAGAGTATTTATTGAAAGGAGAGAACAAGCCTATACTTATATATCTACAGAGCACCAGGGTCTTAGTCCATGCCACCAAACCCCTCTTCCTCGCTTGCACTGCCTGAGCTTGCCTCCTGTTCAGAATCAGAAAAGAACTCCAAGGTTTCATGTCCATGTCGCGGGCATGCAGTGATCACAATGCAATAATGACCGTCACATGCTGTCTCTGAAAACAAGATGAGGAAAAGCCGAATGATGGTAAGTACAAAAAGGGGCACCTTTCAACTTCGGCATCTCATCCTGCATAAGGTCAATGACCTCAGACTCAACACAGGTGCCCCCCGGTGAGAGTGAGGCTTTGCTCATTGACTGTGGCATCTCATCCTGTGTGAGATCAATAATATCTGGGTACATGCAGATACCCGATGGCAAAGGTGGAGTCGACTCTGAACGTGCATCATGGACATCTGCTAAACATCAGGCTATGTTTCAAAAATGGAGTGAGCAGTGAGCAGCGAGCTTACCTGAAACCTGACCACCTGGCAGGAGGTCTGGAAGAACATGCTTGATGACAGCTGCAGGCAGCCATGCACGAATGCGTGGAACAGTTTCCTCAATCCACTGCGCAACCTTGCCGTCAGTAGATGTTTTGCTTAGCCAACCCCGAGTTCCAGCACGAACAAAGCTGATAATCTGACTATCAAGCATGAGGCATACACGAACTTCATGTGAGCGATCACCGGCTGATTGAGATGGCTGCCTCACAGAGATGAATTTCCCTATAAGTGGGCAAGGTCTTGGTGGAAAACCAAGGTCTGTTGAAAATGCGCTGCACATTAACTGGCTCATCGTGAGACCAGGAAAGATAGCAGTTGCAAAATGGCGATAAATCCCCATCAAGTCGCCCCAGACAAAGTGATCCTCAGCAAATTGGGCCAGACGGCAAAGATCAAGGTTCTGGTTAGGGTTTAGCGCAACATGTCCATCAGGGAAATAGTCATGCTCTGAGGTAGTGGGGAAAAGGTAGAGAGCAATGATAGTGGCATCAGGAAAGTTGGGAGGCACAGCACTGGCAAGTGCTGGAAGGCAGCGAGAAAGGAAGCCACTGGAATTTTCTTGAAGCTCACGAATTAAGAGAGCTCACCATTCAGCAAGAAAGTCCAGAGGGTCATCATCGCCCAATGCTAGCATTCCCTGCATGAGTGCATTTCCCAGCCCTGCATGGGCCAACGTGAGTGCCGTGTTCATACTGCAGCCACGTAATCCGATCTGCAAATGCAAAAAATGAGAACAGGCCATTTCGAACAAATATACTATAAACATACAGAGTAATCACCACCAGCTAGCAGTGCAACCAGAAGTAGGTCAGCTTGCTGAAGCCAGAGTGCAGGATGGAAAGCAATTTCTGAACTTCGATACATCAGGACTGCTTCCTTTCCATTATTTTCTGTTACGCTGCAGAAAACGAGGTGCTTCAGTATATCTATATTGCTCCATAATGTGTAAGTGACACTCACAGGCAAAGAACAGTCTCTGCTCCAAATAGAACGGCATCAGAATCTTCAGTCATTACAGCATCAATAAGCTTTGCCTTTGAGAACCATGCCAGCTCTGCTTCAGCTTCGCCAGGAGCCTTTGCACTTGTTGTAAGTCTGGACGGCATCAAACATAAGTATAGAAAGATGAACATCGGCCCACAGGAAGCCCAAGGCATTGAGAAGCTCCTTTATATCTCGTGAAATCCAGTGTTCATTCCCATTTACATCCTTTTCACGCTTAGCCTTTGGTCACCCAGACCCATCAAAAACAAAAAAGGGAAGCACAGGAATATGGAGCAAATGGCTGCAGCGAGCAAAGATTGCAGCGAGCTCGGAGTTCTTAGTATGTCCATAGCAAGCACAAGCCCTGAAAATCCATGTGCTGGTGGCATTCAGTGCACAAAGATGAAAGCGGGCTGGAGTTCACATACCTTGCATCAATGCCAACTCATAATCCTCTGACACCTCCAATGTTTTGAACAAAGCCATCGTTGACTGCGAGATCATGCAGTGTCATAGTATGAGCCACAGGAGCAAGTAACTGCTTGCATGGTAAGTTGCAGCACTAGAGAGTGCAGTGAAATACCCACAGGCCATAGTCCTTTGATTCCCATCGTGGTTGAAGGAGAGGAGTTGAATTAGGGGTGGTCTGAGTTACCCAGACAATTTGAAAGCATGACGACAATGCATCTGCCACGGAAGAGCATGCTTTATATTAAAGAAATGCAGAGTAGCATTGGAGAGCACTTGAACCTCGCCCAAGGGCGCTATCCAGGCATAAGCTCGCAATCCTAGAAACAGGCTGCTGGCTATCCAAAGAAGACCCAAGACCCAATTTAAGCAGCCAAGATAAGAATCTCGAAGGCGACCAGGCAGGCTGCCACCAAAGCTCAAAGAATATGCAGGATGCAGCGATCAGTGGCAAGAACATGAGCTAAAGCCACCGATGCACCCACCACATGCAGGAGTGGGCTGGATCCTTGCAAGGCAACATACAACAGATTAAGTAAAGTACAAGAACCTTGTCCTTCAGCACCGTCCACATAAGCTATAAGTTTATCGGCGGAGTTAGGTGCAACTGCCTCTGCACGGCATGCTGATTGGTAGAACTAGAAAAAACATAGATAAGATATGGGTTCGAGATGAAAACGAGATCACTGTAGTGCTTACCCGCTCATCTTTACTTCATGATAACATTCTTCCACACCCAGTCCTCACCATCCTCGAGGAATTCTGACTTAAGTGTTTCCTTACATATCAGACATGATATTGTCTTCACCTCATCATCTGGTGGAACAACAAAGAGGGCACGTAGCTCTGCATCATGCTTAGCAACTTCCTCAGCAGCTGCCACCTTCAGATTGAGATGCCAAGAACTATCCGCAGGCCCTCTTCCCTTAGCATCCATCATTATATCATGTATCCAAACCTGCTCAAAAGGAATGTATAAGAACATATTAAATGAGAACCATGCCAGCTGACGCACCTCAATACTAGTGAATCAGCTGCGACCATGACCCCATTCGACGACATTCTGATCAGCCTTACAATTCTGTCTAAAATGCATGTCTAGATGGTCTTCCATGCTCTTTTTGCCGATGATTGTGTCAGCAAAGCGAATGCCGCACTGTCTACCTTGAGCAGACAACTGATCATACAAGAACTCTATGATTTGAGGTCGTTTTCTGCCATATGATGTCAGTAATATCAATATTACTGATGCAAAACACTTGTACCAACTTTGTAATATCAGAACTTGTCAGTTTGATTGGTTGCGAAAGAATGGCCTGCTGGTAGGCTCGAGCCGCCTCCCTTTCCAAGTCGTTGGTTTCCGCAACACGTTGTTTGGGCATCTCTTCCTTGGCCATGCTAATAGCCAGTAGGGTTCACGTGAGGATAGATGTGGAGGTGTGGTGCCCATGCTCAACAGTGCCACATCCTTGGTGAAGGCTTCACGCTCACTGCCAGAGGATAATATGAGTCTACCATCTATTGGTCATAAACACAGAGCATACCAAAACGTTTGCATTCTCCACATGCCAGTGTGCCACAACATGACTCTGGGGCTGAGGATGGCACTGGTACTGGCTCGAGTTCTACCACGGGTGCAGCCTGGTGCACTAGGACCAAGGTCGCACACTGATCGCATGCAAAACTGAGACATAGCGCAGCACCAGCCCTCAGATGACAGAACGACCACACCATGACCGCACCAGCAGTGGACGGCAACATTGATGCAGGACCTTTCTACCATGCTTGATTTCCTTGAGGAGAGTTCCCAGACCCTCGATGGTCTGGTAGGTCGATGCAAAGAGGAAGTCAGAGACTTCGATGGCACTCATCGTTGAACAACGAGCATCAATGAGAGTGTCGTGAGCAGCGAAGGAAGACTGGACTGGGAACTGATATGTATCAATGCAAGTGCGAGAGGACACATGGGAAAACACTTACAAATTGATAGCGCTGGCCTAGAATAAAGCCGTGCACAGACTGGGCTGTTGGCCATCGTAGTTGCGAGCACATCCTCGCAGGTGGCAGATGGGGTTTGTGAGGATCAGTGGTGGTGAGGGCACTGCATGGAAAGAACGTGGGTTAGCCTGCTGGACACAAGTGCTTGACTGGAAAAACTTCGCACAAAACCGGATGGCCAGTTGACCAGCAGAGGGAAGATATCGCATGCCAAACGCTGCTTGGTGGCACCCAACAAGGGTCAGACTTGTCAGGCTCCAGGTGTCCACCCAGATTGGCATGCCTCACACATTCAGCAGTGACAAAGCTTTGGCACCAAGCACTGATGCAGGAGTTGGTGGTGGGAGTGGGGGATGGATGAGGCAAGCTGCAGGATGGGGACATTGGAGGGTTGATACGTGTCAAGAAGTGGGAGGGAACGAACTGAGAGGTATCAGTGACCAGGCACGATCAAGTCATGCAGATATGGACAGGGAGCAGCTGACCAAATGTGGTGGGACTGTCTTGAGGATTGAAGGGGAACATCAATTTTTGTGCCCACCGTGGTTGCGAGTAGAGCATGGCAGGAGAGAGATGAGGATTGCGAGAGGAACGAAACACCTTCTTGGGGGGAAATTGACGGTCCACAGTTCCCACAGACAGTCCAGAGGAGCCGAGTATGAGGCCACGCTGAGAGGAAAGAGCGGGACAAGGGAAGCAAAAGATTGAGGGAACCTGCAGGATAGCTCCAGCTGAAAAGATATCCCTGGAAAGCTGAACCTTCTTGATCAGTCTCAGGTAACGTGTAAGAGGCATGGGCAGTGAGTGTGTATATGTACCTTGACAAGTTCCCCATCTTTGCTCGAGCTTGTCCTCACCCCACCCACCCCCATCGCACCTTCACAAAAAAAAAAAAAAAGGCCAAACCATCAGCCATCCATGCCGCCTGCCTACCAGCAGAACATGGTGACCCACCACCGGTACGTGCCCCTTGTTGCTTCCCTTTTCCTCTCTTTTGAACTGCCATGTCATCCTGCCATTATGTGCACTGGTTGTTTTGTGGGTGACAGCGATGAGCTGCTTTTGCGTGGCAGTGGCGGTCGCAGATTCGATCAGAGCCACATGCAGGAGAACCGGGTTGCTGAAAGCAAGCGGCTCTGCTGACGCTTGTTGGGCCCAGATGGTGCAGGGCAGCAGGCCATGATCTGATGTGACGGCCACAGTTGGACCGTTCAGTTTCGAGGTCGCAGCTTTACTTCAACCAAAGACCTCCTGCACTCAATGTCGTCCTGTCTCACTCTCTCACTCAGGCACAAACCGCACTCGATCTGGGTCAGTGTTTCAAATCCGGAGCTGGCATGCTCACTGTTGGATGCTGGGATGTTGGAAAATCGGGCTCGTTCTCTCCGGGTTTGTATGGTAAGTACGTAGGGTTGTCATACTCGAAAAATGCCATTTCTTTCATTTCTTTTTTTACTCTCTCTCTTCTCTGCATTTGCCTCAACCTTGTACCCAACCCTGGTGCATTCAAGCGGTGTGATGACATCGAAACACGATCGGACCTGCAGGGAGGTCCCTGTTACTGAACAACTGGCCAGCAAGCACAGCCGACCATGATGACTGCCTGCACATGCTGACCCCACCCAGCGATCTGACATTCTGGACCCTTGGCCAAGGAACCAGTGCCCAGTTGAAGCACTGGATCGATGAGGCAAACCAGTGGCAAAGGAAAAGGATGGAAAGAAGCGGGTCCTCACAAAATCCAGCAAGGTGGCTGCCCTTCGTCAACAACTCACTGACTACTATGGAATCAACATGTTGTTAAGCCGGTGCTTAACTCGTGATCTGAGTCGTCGTTCTGTATAATTCCCGGGCTTCGCGGAATATACCTATCTGTCCAGTGACGAAGATAGTCGTTCAGGTTCAGGAGAGTCTAGTCTCGCGAGACTAAGACCTCAGTCGTTCGGAGTGATAAAGAGTCTGACTTGTCGAGGTCAAGACCTTAGTTCAGGATCGGTGAGCAAGAACCAGCTGTGATTGATAGCTAAGGTCAAGTTAGAGATGTACGCTAACTAATACTCGGTATTTATAAGTAAACGAACTGGTCTGTGCGCTACTTGTAAGAACGTGGCTAAGGTGAGGTCCGACGCTATTGGTGGAATGGTGGGAAGTGTAAGCAAGGAAAGGGTAAGCGTTCGTAGTAATCAGTCTAGAACAATCGGCGAATATAAGTACAGTATCTCACGGTCAGGTGTCATATTGGGAACAGAGTTCGCATGGTAAAGTAAAGGAAAATCGTAACA
>JABCKG010000379.1:0-11342 GCA_018851835.1 Hypsizygus ulmarius | reverse complement strand
AGTGGTTCTCAATATTTACCGTCTAAGGTCGCTGTGCTTATTATTCGGCGGACTCTGGCTTGTGCACTATGGGCATATCGAGACCAACTCTACGCGCCGTTGCATGTATTCTCTCTTCAGCTGTAAGGTCGAACAAAGGGTTGTATCTGTCCAGCAAGAGCTAAGAAAATGGATGTCATTGTGGGTTGACACGAAGACGGATGTTTTGGGCTCACCTTGTGCTCCCGCTGCGATCGCAGGAACAGTAAAGCATTCTCTACATCTTGAAGTGCTGCAGAGTCTCCGGACTTCAGCGATTTTTCGATTACTGTACGGAAATTGGAGGCTACAGTCTGATTTGCTTTTCGGGGAGCTACAGCCTGACTTGATAAGCTAAAAGGATTCATAGCAGTTATGGGAGAGCTCACCGCCTTCCTCAGCTCACGAAGGATTCCACGATATGCACTGGTATGTTTCGACATCTCGGGCACAGATGCTGTGGTCGTTGACGAGCGAAGTTGACGACGTTGCTCGCGTTTTTCAAGATCACGTGTATGTGTGTATGGACTTGCGGCGGCCCGCGCGTCGTCCGAACCGCCGCCGCCCCTGCATACTATCTGGTGAAGGCTTGGGCTACTTCACATTAACTAGCAACGGTGGTCATGTATAGAATGCCATTGTTCTCCGCATTCATTTCAACGGCATCTCGAGATATGGCCCCAGCTTTCTTATTGTGGACAATTGTGGCCAGAGGTCAAAGCGATATCGCTACCTAGGCTTTGGCCTCTCGGAAATCACTTAAAAGTGGCACATTTGCAGCAATATTTCATCGTTCCACCTCCAGTCACTGCTTAACCCCCCATTCTACTCTGAAAATTTGATGCATTTCGCCTGGAGTAGCTCTACGGCCGCTGCCCCGAGCAAGGTGACGATTCATGCCCATTTTCTATAGCTTCTTTTTCAATTTAACGCTCTGCAGGTTTCTCGAAAAACCCATGCCAGCTCAAAGCGCCCCGCCACCTCTCAGCATAAAAGGGTTGAGAAGCTGCAGGCGGTTCAAAATGCTAGGAAAAAGGAGAAGGTCAAGACAGGCATCATCAACCCTCGTATCAAACATACCTCCAAAGTAGAGGAGTCTTTTTTCGTTTATGTTGGAAATGTGAGTCATAAATTTCTCGTCGTTCGACCATCCCTGACAATGCAAATTCCAGTTGAAACCCTCGATCACGGAAAAGGATTTGAGATCCCACTTTTCTACTTGTGGCCAAATCAGGGAGATAATATTTCGCTGCAGCCGGGGCTGTGTCACCTCCATACGCCCTGCAAAACGAGACCCATTCTCACTGCGTGACCGTCAATATGCCACGATAGAATTCAGGGAATCGAAGGCTGCTCGCTCGGCTCTCATCCATAACGGTAAATATATCAATGGGTGTCAAATTGTGGTATGTGTCGCTTGTACTTTCATGGTTTGTCAACCTTTAGTAAATTATCATCGCCAGGTTACAACTGCAGCTGCAGATCTTCCCGAGGTGCAAGACATTATTTATAGTGAGTTTTATGTATGTTTTGCCTAGCATCATGTACCGATCGAACCATTTCCAAGGTCGCCTTGGTACAGTTTACGAAGGGCAAGGGCGAGTCAACCCGCTCAAGGGGAAAGCGAGGTATGTGTGGTAAACGTAATATCTAATGAATGATTTCTTATATGTACGCCTTCCTTCTCAGAGCGATTCCTCTCGAGAAAACAGAAGCACATTTTGACAATCCTCCATCGGATCGCCATCGTGTGTTTGGTTTCTCATTTGCCAAATGCGTTGTGTAATGTTTAAGGTATATAAGCATCAAGACCTATGATTATGACTATGGTTATCTATGTAGTAGACTACTAGTAGTAGTAGTAATTAACCGGACTAGCTGTACCACATGTTATCAAGTTATCATGTAATAACGCGTTATCTCGATATGAGCTCGATTGAGTATACTGTATACATGCTTACTAGCAGTCGCAAACACATCAGTCGACTATTGTTGGCGGCGACAACAATTTACCTGCCATCGTGTCATACAACGCGCCGTCCGCTGTCTTCCCGCTAACCGTTCTGCATGGAAGCTGCTTAGTTACTATCTCCTACAAATTTGGGTGGTAAGATCGCTCTCTGTAACTGTCATAATTCAGCTTACCAACCAATATCTCTATCCCATGTTCGAATCCCTGTTTTCGCCTTGATCGTTGCAACAAGTCCATCTGCCTACTTAAACAATGGCGAGGAGTGTGGCCTTAAACCCCGCCTCCATGCCTTTCTTTCCTGGCGGTCTCCGTGGCATCGACGATGAAGGTGGCAACGGGTTGGGATTCCGACACCACACATTCCGAGAGCAGGACCGCAGCTCCATGTCGTCTCTTTCAATCTCACCGTCCGAGTATCGATCTGCTAGGTCCTCGCCTAGCCCTCCCAGTGAAACTCGCGACGCCTTTAAGGCGAAGCAGTTGCCGGAGTTGATTGAACGTTCGCGTGATTCCCCAGCGATTCAACAACTTGACGCTGGGAGGCCACATCCAGGGGTCGAGACCAGAGTCGTAAGAGAAGGGAGCATGATTGGGAGCTTGGATACCTTACCCGAAAAAGACGACAACCAAACCCCTGGTCCCACTTCTGGGGGGAGTGGAACACACACGCCGGGCGCCTCTTTCTTTTCATTGTTGCAACAGCGGAGTCGGGAGCGTATGGCTTCTTCACCTGTTGCTACAGCTCAGAACGGCTCTCCTTTCTACGGCATCCCCACTTCCTCGTCTCCAGTATCCTCCTTGGACTCGGGAAGTCATTTCACCTCCAGCGCGGATCAGCTGTCACATAGTTTTGAGGCGCAGCTGCAAGCATCTCCTATGATACAGGGCATATTAACACGGCTTGTACATTGCGAATACGCGACGCGAGAGATTCAACGTGACCTTAGTGACGTCCATCGTAAGGTCGACTCGCTCGTCGACCGATCAGTTGGGGGCAACTCTCAGCCGGAATTCAAAGATCCCTTCGCCCCTCCCACTGCCAATGGCTTTAGCTTCTCTTCTCCGCCACCGAATGTTCCCCGACCGTCGATGGGTAACATCGCCCCGAACCAACCGGCCCCATCAGATGATATATCCACAATATCTCAACGTTTGAATACTTTGACATCCTCAGTTGGCCAACTTCTAGCTATGCAGACGAAGCATATCCAGTCCACAAACGCGGACAACCGTAACAACTCAATCGTTGGGTTTAATGCACACCATGGCGATATTGCTCCTAATCAAACCATTTCAACTCCAGCCATCTCCAACCAAGCCGTCCTCGGTCATGGATTAGCACACAGGTCTGAGCAAAGGTCTTCCATTCGTCACCCCAATCCACCCATGCGTACGTGGTCCGTGGGGACATTGGATTTACCGCCAGTTCGACCTTCAGACCCCAACATTGGTCGCCAACCGGATCCGGGTCGGGATAAACGTCGATCTGTTTCAGGATTACTTCGCAGAGAGTCGATTGGAGTAAGTATATAGATGATCTCACGTTTCACCATTCCTCATAACATCAATAGGTTGTGGACCCGCAGGCCGATAGTTGGGCGACTGGCTCACCACGCGATTCTGGTCCCGTTATCTCCAAGTGGGAACAGCTCTCTCTCGCTCCTGAACTTCTGAGGTCACTCAACAAGTTTGGGTGAGCAATGATCAATCCCTAGATACTTTTTATCGCTGACGACAGTTTTACTAGTGTTGGTCCGCCAAACAAGATCCAACAACGAGCTCTACCATTCCTTCTGCGTGGGTCTGACATAATCGCACAAGCTCCTCCAACCCAAGAGCGCATTGCTGCATATGTCATCCCAGCCATCCAGATCGCCGTTACTAACATCACTGTCCGGCCTCCCAACCGAGGACCCATTGTCATCATGATCTCGACGACGGTAGATCAAGCTACTCAGGCTCAGCGTATGATTCGCGATCTTGGTGGACCCATAGGGGTTCGATCTGCCTTGGGTGTTGGTGCAACGTCTGCCAACAGTGATCTCAGCCAAGAGCTGAGACTCCTTCAGCAAAGTATGCCTCATATTATCTGTGGAACCCCGCAGAAACTTCATGCACTATTTACGTCTCCTGGAGGACTTTCAGGCTCTGAAGTGCGCTTCCTTGTCCTTGATGAGGTTGACCAGCTCATCGCCCGTAACCTTCATGAATTCGTCTTCAACATTGTCAAGCTCCTTCCTCCGCCTCGCTCGCGCCCTCTTGGGTCAGGAACTCCCAGTTTGGGTACTACCCCTCAAATACCATTTAACAACAACATGGAACCGAGCAACGGCATTGTCTCTCCATTCCAAAGTCAGGGCCGTAGATTCTCTGCTGTCCCAATCAGTCCTCCTACACCAGCTGAGACGAGCACGAATGGTTCTCAAAGCATTGAACGCCAGACTGCATTGTTCTCCAATACTGTTCCGCAAGATGTACTAAATCTCGCTTCCGCAATACAACTTCGGGAACCTGTCCGAGTCCTTGTGCGGCGCGATGGGAACGTCACCCATGCTGACACCAATCAAGGCTCTCGTGGCTTGCGCCAGTTCTACCTATACTTAGCATTTACCGCCGGTGCCCGCTCTGACCCCACCGCCACTGCCCCAGGCGGAGGACTGGGTATTATCGGCTCTGGCAGGGGAGCTTCCAGCGCCGAAACCGCTCAGGCCAGAGAATGGAAACTCGATGCACTTGCGGACCTTTTTGACGACGTCGAAGTTAACCAAGCTATCGTCCATGTAGGGGGTATGACTGCATTGGACTCTGTGGTATACAAGCTGGCGAGTCGTGGCCTTGAAGCTGTTCCACTAGTGAGTGCCTTTCAATGTCTTGCTGATAGTATCTTGCTGAACCGGTCCAGCATGGCGACATGAACGCTGGAACCAAGCTTGCTGCTCTGAACAAATTTAGGAATTCTAACTCTGTTGCCATGAGGCAACCTGCCACAAAGGTTCTTGTTGTGTACGATGTCCAAGTCAAGACCGCGGACGTTTCCCATGTTCCTCTTATAATTAATTATGGTGAAGTTCTTATATCACCCAATCAGGTCAACTTCTGACCCGCTTCCAATCATGAACAGACCTGCCCAAAGCGGTCGAAGAGTATGCCCACCGGTAGGCTTTATTAATTCGCTGCATTCCCTGCTAAAACATTCAATAGTGTCGCTCCCGCCGTTGCTTCGAACTACGCTCGCGCTGGTGTCATCGTTAACTTCGTAACGGCCACTGGTGGGGACGTTGAAATGTTGCGATCGATAGAGTGTTTCTACAAGTTGAGTAGCATCACCGTGGTAGCAAATGTCTCGCTGACAGGGTCTCGTATGGTAGGATCAAATGCGTCAGTCTCAGAAGTGTTCGACCCATCTGAGTATCTCATTGACTATTTTTCCTACAGCCTGAAGTTCCGATGACTCTCCGTGATATTGTTTAACTAACGACCCAAAGATGTTCTTGTATCCTTACTGCACACCCTCCCATGCCTGTTTTCATTATTGTCTTTCTACTTCCCACTATATCGCAACCCCTCACCCCACTGTTCGATACCCTTATATTGCACCTCCTGCGCTCGTCCCAAGATTGTTTCGTTACTACGTACATTGTCTCCTTACCAAATAGTTATCCGGGTTGTTCACCCATGTTCTCACACACTGTATAGCAGCTTTCCTCTTCACTCTTTGTCACTGGAATCAAATTGTTACTCCATAGCTATTCGCACATTCAGTATCTTCAGTGTTCCATCTTCACTGCAGCTTGCGAGCGCGAGCGGTACGCCAGAGGTGGGCTGCCATGCCAGCCGGTAAATTTGGCTCACATGGGCAACCCTGTTGTCACAAAATCAGTACCTGCAATTCCAGTCTTTCAAAGCACAAACCTTGATGATATCGTCAGGTCGAGGCGCCATTCCGTTCGTATGGTGGTTTGGTCGGAATAAATGAGAATTTCCCCAGACTCAAGCCCGATGGCCAGCCGTCGTCTGATCATTTTGACGTCAGATAAGTGAAAGATGACGGCCCAACGGGACTCACCTATGATAGACGCCCCCAGGAGCAAAGGCGACGGCAGTTGCGGCAGCACTGGTCTTCACTGTCTCTGCGGCTTTCCAGTTCTTCCCATTAACTTGATGCCATATTGTTACCTGATTATCGTCGCTGTCACGTCAGAGTGAGCAATGCGTTAAAATTAGTCGGCTCACGGTCTTATCCCGAGAAGCAGTGGCGAAAATGTCACCTTCAGCAGACCAGGCGCAGTCCCAGACAATGCGTCCATGAGCCTTGTCTGCAGTAAACGGAATAAATCCTGTTCATTGACAACAGCTCAGCAAACTCCGATTGCTCTTCAGATGACTGTACTCACTACCATCGTCTTGGGCTTCAAAAAGCCTCCAAGACCGATCTCTCGACACCGAAAGCACAAACTTCTCATCGGGGCTGAAAGCGATTTTGGTCACTGTCAACAAATGTCCTTCCAGGGGCTGACCAACGGGCTGATATTTAGCTGTGTCGTAGACACGCACAACGGCATGTTCAGCTGTGGTCGCTTTGCAAGCTGTTGCCATTAGACGCTTCTGCGGAGAGACAGCTAGCGCCACTGACTAGATACATTGACAGTATCAATACTAGGTAGTTGTGAGGACAAATACAAGGAGATCACCTCATAGCCATGCCCAAAGACTTTCTCAATCTCTGGCCAAAGAGTGATCGAAGCAAGCTCTCCTTCAAAAGGCCGTCGTGTTGGTATTTCGCGCGTCGAGCTCTGAGGTTGCGCTAAGTAATAATTAGGCCAATAGTGACTGGATAACGCTAACGCATCGCCACTTACAGTCCTCCATGGCCTTATTAGATAACCCGAGAGGCGGAACACTAGCGCCCGAAGGTCGAATATGCTTAAGAAATTATCATCAGTAAGATCCTTGACGGAAGCGATTCGCCTCACCTCGCTTTTTGAGAATTTCGCAACGCCCAGGGCTTCGACGAGGTCAACGAACCCACTAGGTGCCTCAAAGACTCGTGCAACTTTCTCATCAGCAATGCTCACGAATCGGAGAGGATCGATAAATGCCACATCAACAAGATCATATCCATGGATCTGTGGGCGACTGAGCTCATGCCAATTTGCTTTACCAGGATACTTTGAAGGTATAGCACCATGGATTCTGGTTGTTTGGTCTGATCTGGAAAGCTTGTTCTCAGCCGTAGATCTGAGGCATCCTGCAATGTTTCTCACCCAGCGGATATGAGATAGCTGCCGTTAGGACTCCAGTCCAAGCCCTTGACTGGGCCACGGTGACCAGTGATTGCACCTGCCTCAGCCCAGACCTCGTCGTGAGGTTGTCCGGATGCGCCGATACGGCTCCACCGTCTCCATCCACCAGCCCAACCCCAAGCCAATGCATCATTCCCCTCATTGGCCCAGGCACTGCCAACGAATCCTCCTAACCGCTGGCCACCAATGTCGCCGAAGCGCTGACGATTCATCCAGATAGATGACGACCCATCTTGCGAAGGGGCCACTGCGGCAGACGGGGACCATAATATCAGGGAAGAATCTGTGGAGGTCGATAGGAGGGTTGGGATTGATTCCGTTGAGGTGGGATTCCATGAAACAGAAGTAACGCCAGATTCGTGTCCAACAAGAAGCGCATCAAATGTAATTGAATATTGCTGGAGGCTTCAAGTGTGATGGGTCAGTTCTGATAGTTTCGTTACTCGGAGATAGAACACAATACCTTCCTTGGTCAGACTTGACCGTTAGGATATGTCGCTTCAAGGAGATCTGCCTGCCGCCTTCTTCGGCTTCCCCGACGTCTCCAAGAGAGGCCTCGAATTCATCCAGGAGGTCGTCACTCAGGCTTTCAGCCGAATGCATTTGTTGTGCGGAGAGATCCTTTTTCCAGTGTTCTATTGTCCACAGACGGATCGTCGAGTCTTGTGATCCTGAAGCCAGGATAAGAGGTTGCCCTTCTACATCTGGGGCTAAGAAAGAGAGGCACTTGACCCAGTCCTCGTGTCCCGAAAGAACTGAAGCATGCACGAACTAGTACATTTGTCAATCATCAAAATGAAAGAAGTAATGTTGGGAAGCATACATGTATGTCGGACCGTGCATATATGTTGATATTACAATCAGTTCCGCCAATAGCAAGGATGGCCACTGAAAAGTAGAGACATTCATTGAATTTCCACCCAAAGAGATAGAAATGATATACCTACCTTTCGACTGAGGGAGATACGCAAGATTCAAAGAAAGAGGGTATTTTCCTCGCAAAAGGAGAATTTGTTCCTCCACAAGGTCATCTGTATACAACTACATCAGTGCAAATAGACGTGAGGGTCCAACACAACATACCTGCTTCTTCATTCACTGGAACAACCCTCCATACTTTGACAGAGGCATCGGACGAGCCAGTCACAATCCAATCATCAAGCACGCAGACTGAGGAGACAGCCTTGGTATGAGCCTGAACCGTGCATGTAGATTTCCACTGGAAAGAGTCCAATTATTACGCAGAGGATGAGGCGAATGAGACATGCCTGCCTGAGAATCAGATTCCAGTTTTCTCCAGGTCATGAGCGTCCCCTTGTCGTCCGCACTCGCGAACATATCATCAGAAATGAAACGGACGCAGGTCACTAAGCCATCGTGCCCTGGTAGAGTCTCCGATACCCCATGGTCTTCCTCATCCTGCGCAAATTGCTGATCAGCCTAAAACTTTGTGTGAGACCGCGACGATACGCACTGCGATATCCCATAGAGCAATCAAGTTCGAGGATCCAAAGGCCGCGAGGGAAGACGAAGATACATCTGCAGCCTGGGCATGTCTGTTGGTCGAAGCTGCAATATACGCGGTGTTGGTCGCCATGATTTTGAATTCGAAGTCTTTCGAAATTCGGGGCTCACGGAAATGCCAGTCCGATCATGATCGCAATTCTAGACTCGGACTTGCCCATGGCCTTCATAGGCGTCGGCGTTGACGTGGTCCACATTCCCCGCATCGCTTCTCTTCTCGAACGCAGAGGCTCACGCTTTGCCTCGCGCATTCTCAGTGTGGAGGAGAAAATACAATGGGAATTGCTGCCAACATCCGACCTTGCACGACGCGTACGTTTCCTTGCCGTTCGGTATGTGTTCCCATCTTCTGAGGTGAAAAGTCTCTCACAAATATGCTAGGTGGGGAATAAAGGAGGCAGTATATAAGGCTATGTATCCAATCGCACGACCAACCTGGAAAGAATTAACATACCGAGGGCTTGAGAATGGCCCGGCGCGTGCAAAACCCACGTTGGTCTATCACCCGGTCGACACCTCATGGTCTTCAAAAGTCGGAAAAGCTCACATCTCAGTTAGCCATGACGGGGAATATGTTTTCACTTCGGTGATTGTCGAAAATCCTGCCAGGGTTCCCTGATTTGCGGCCAGTGCGGCATGGCCAATGACGACTGCGAGTATTATTCTCTTAATTATTCCGACGTACCCATAATCTAATCACCGCGAACTAGGCAGCACCCTCAATCGAGGAGGTGCGTCCGCCTCTAAGCCTAATGCCAAACATCCATCTGCATAATCCATACCCGCTTCGGCTGGTTTTGGTAATGAGCCTCACACTTGCTCTCTGGATGCCGCCCACTCAGGCCACCAGTGCGATACTGCCCAAGTATCTTGTTTTTCGCCATTTGTGACATTGAACTCCAATCTCAATTCACCCTTTTCGACACTCTCAACATGTTCAAGGCGCAAAACTGCAAGCCCCAACCCTTGTTGAGTTGTCAACAATTTTCCAGTCCCACGCGGTCGAGGAATAATTCTGTTGTCTTCTGGTCTTCCGATAATAATAGGGCGGATATCTAGATGTGGAGGGTACGATGGTGCGTCTGGCGTAGGTTTTGCAATTTTTGGGGGTCTGGATAGCGCAATCAATGAAATTGTTATCGCCAATTGCAATCTACCAGAGGAAGTCACTTACACTTGATCTGGTCTATGTATGACGACGGGAAAAACCCTTTTACGAATGACCCCAGTATGATACGTGCGCACCGTCAGCTCCTGGCCAACGTAGCAGCCTTTCCTGAAGTCCACTAGAACTACGTCAGATCGGCCGTTGCGTGATGTGAAAAACTTACATCCTCCCATAATATCTAAGTTGGAGTCCATAGGAAACGCCTGCATCGGCGGTATGTCAACCTGGCCTTCTGGCACGCCATGCAAGATCCTATGTAGGGTATAGGCCTCGGAGGATGCTAATTCGTGGTCTACGACTTCCTGTGCTGTAGGGAAGTCATGCACTGTACGGATTGCTAACGTGGAGATGACTTACGACGATCTCCTTTCCTGACAAGAAACCGCCTGCCCATTCCCGAGGCTCTTCTATCCACAATGCTTTCATCCTGCACACCCCAAGGCCAATCACTTGTTTCCCATACCTGCTCGGCCACACCACTCTGTGCCCACTTCCAATGCCTCGGTGGTTCATTCATTGAGTTTCCCCAGGCAGCCCAGATGTCATATTGTTCGGACACATCCCTGATTTTCACCTTTGAGCGGAGGACATAGCGCTTCAGAAGTGACAGTAACGGAGGGGCATCTGAAGGTCGGGGGTCATATTCCAAAAGATAGCTGCTTTTCCCGGCAGAATCAGTAGTTGTATATAAGAACACGTCGTAAATGACTCTGCCCTGAATGAAAGAATTAGCCTGTTGTTTCTTCTAGAAAAGATTTTTCGAGCCTGGGCGTGCAGGAATGCAGTAAACCGAGGCCGTTTGATTGGCTCCTGCACCGACGAAGCAAGAATTCCGTTGAGGAACTCTGAGGCTTGAGATCCAGCCACAGAGATAATGGCTCTGTGAGGCACAGGTGCCACGGTAGGAATATTTCGAGCAAGGGCTCGCAGAATGTGAGGCGGCATTGCAAGCGGGAGGTGGTGAACCGTTTTCGGCCCGAGTCAAACGCGTCAGAAAGACATACACGTGACCAGTACTGTGAGTACAATTTTGATCTCTCCCTCGCCTAGGGTTGCGGATAAAACGGCGTGTAAATTACAAAGTGTTTTATACACGTGTTTTATACAGTAAATTACGAGTTTTATGCAAGTCTTCCGAGAGGTGATGTATAAAATGTATAAAACTCCCAAACCTTTGGATGATGCACTACATGGTACAGGATGGTTCTCAGGTATTGACGGCAAGGATTTTGGGTCTTCATGGTCATTTTTTGAAGTTTCGGTCAGAGTTGAGACCTTTGGTTGAGTTGCCGTGGTGCCGTGCTCGGATCAATGTTCGGGGGCGGCGGAAATGGAAATTCTGGAGGATTCGCCCTTT